>CAKNXH010063499.1:231891-246951 GCA_932178445.1 Andricus quercusramuli | reverse complement strand
CCTGGGCTATAGCAACTGCTTAAAATGTTACCGTGCCGTTGTGTTGTCTAACTCACCTATTTCATATGGATCGTACAACCAAGCCTATTTGCAGCCTGTCCCATGTAAATGAGCAGTAAAAATGATTTAAATCAGTATTTTTAAAAGGTAATTTCTGGCTGCAACAGATTGATTGCATAAACTGATTGGAAAAGAGCTGTGTATCGGACGCAAAATATGAATTTTACCTGTAAAACATGAAAATTGGTGTATAAAATTCTTTTGGAGTTTATACCATAGCCCGCTGTTTTATTCTTTTCGATCCTCGAGCATTCTTCCCTGTTTATAATTGTCTACTTTTATGAAGAACGATGAACACGACGCTTCTTGCTCCAGATCGTTAAGACCATGACATACTAACCTCAAGATCATTTTTCCACATATTTTTTGCAACAACTCACGCCTCTATACCAGAAACAAGAATTGATTAGGGCCTTCTATTTAATTTTCCCAATTTTCACCTCGATATCTCTATACGTGTGGATTTGAATTGTTGCAAATAATATGTGGAAAAATTATTTTGAAGTTAGTATGACATGGCCGCTCAAGAGACGCTGGGCCGAGTGTCGAGTTCTTATTTTCTCAAAAACCCAAGATTTCACGTCGAAGGACACTTGATTCATTTTCCACGGGAAAGTGTAACTTAATATAATTTCAAAAATCGCAACACACGACACGAATGCTCGAAATATCGACAAAGTAACACAAAAATCATCTCTTGACTCTTGTCAGGCTGTCAGGTTGGTGTCACCATTCTGAATTCTCACACCAACGACGCTAACTGGCCAACAACTCAAACGTGTATCCTTGACGCAAGCGTACTAGGTCAGGGAGCAAGGCTTGGAAAAACTGGCCAAGCATTAGGCTGTGCTAACTATTCGATAGTTGGAGAGTCCAATTGCTTAGCTGCTGTGACCAATGAACACGCACCTATTTAAAATGGTTTGGGACAGTGGACTCACCTACGATCGGAATAGGATCCTAACGTGCGGATTATTTTGAAACTACCATGGCTAACTTGAAAAAAAAAACTACAGTTAAAGATCTAAGGGTGGGAACTCTAAACGTGCGTTGTCTAAATACTGGCGGATTGAGCGAACTTATTGTGATAGCAAATAAATATAAAACTGACTTAATAGCACTTCAGGAAACCTGCTGTTCGGGAGATTTCGCGTCAATTTCTAAGGATAACTATACTTTTCACTATGGGAAAGCTAAGGGGCGCACACTGGGGACCGGTTTTCTTATTAATAAACGAATTTCGCAAGCGGTTATCGACATGCAATTCATTAACGATCGGTTATCATACATTGTACTAAAGGGTAATTTCAGCAAACAAGTATTAATCAATGTGCACTGTCCCACCGAGGACAAAGACGAAGACACTAAAGATCTTTTTTACGAAACAATCGAGCAGGTTTTTGACAAGTTCTCAACTTTTGACGCAAAAATAGTATTGGGAGATTTCTACGCGAAAATTGGAAAAGAACCGATGTATAGGACTACAATAGGATCAGAAAGTTTGCATGACGTCAGTAACGATAATAGAACTAGAGTAATAAACTTTGCAGCTTCAAAGAACCTCGTAGTCAAAAGGACATATTTCAAGCATAAAAATATACATAAGGCCACCTGGAGATCACCAGATGGCAATACTCACAATCAGATTAATCACGTTCTAATTCACAGAAGACGTCATACAAACATTCTCGATATAAGATCGTATAGGGGAGCGGATTTAAATTCAGACCATTTTCTCGTGATAGTAAAACTAAGATCTAGGCTAGCGATTACTAAGAAAACAAGCCGCACAGAGCCAACAGTTCGTTTCAATATAGATAAATTCAAAACAGCAACAGAAACATTAAATTATCAAGTTGAGATTTCTAATAGCTTTGACGCTCTCCAAGAACAGAGAGACGATAACAATATTTACGGGGAGGACCCGGAAACCCTGTGGAGCAATATAAAAGAGGCGGTAAAGACAACCGCGAAACTGACGATAGGTTTAAAGAAAGTAACAAAAAGCAAACCATGGTATGACGAAGAATGCAAACTCGCGTCTGAAAAACGTCAGAAGGCCAGACTAAGCAGTTTACAAAATAAGTGCGATCAAACACATCAGAAATATCTCGAGATTAGTAAAAGTGCAAATAGGCTTTATAGATCCAAGAAAAGGGAGTGGGAAAAGAATAAAATACTAGCAATAGAAGCGCATAATAAACAGAATACCCCGCGCGAGATGTACAGGGGAATCAATTTTATAAGGAAAGGCTTTCAAAGTAGAACGGAAGTAATGAGGGACGAAAATGGCAATCTAGTAGCCGATGCGACAGAGAGACTGAATTTATGGAAAGACCATTTCGATAAACTATTAAATGTACGCGAAGCCCCCGTTGAAGGTAATCTCGGCGAAATCCACACTGCTGATCTATTAATTGATGATCCCGCTGATATAGAAATAGAAATGGCTATAAAGAAGTTAAAAAATAACAAAGCCGCGGGCATCGACGACCTACCATCAGAACTGATAAAAAATGGAGGCCCTTGCCTCACAACACAAATTTTTAAATTAATACGCTCAGTTTGGAAAACAGAACGCATGCCGGAAGAATGGAATAACTCTATTGTTATTCCCATCTTTAAAAAAGGCGATAAAACTAACTGTAACAATTACCGGGGAATTTCACTTGTGCCCTCGTTCTACAAGATCCTGTCAAATGTAATCCTAAGTAGACTAACTCCTTTTGCCGAGGAAATAATAGGGGATTACCAGTGTGGATTCCGCCGAAACCGATCTACAAGCGATCAAATGTTCACAATTAGACAACTGCTAGAAAAAAAATAGGAATTCAGAGAAGTAGTGCATCAGTTATTTATCGATTTCAAAAAAGCTTACGACTCTATTATACGCACGCGAATGTACTGGATCCTAGAGTTCTTGGGTGTGCCAAGAAAATTGGTTAGACTTATCGAAATTTGCTTAAGCGGCAGTAAGGGTAGATACGCGTAAACGGTAGTTTATCTGAAGAATTTTTGATCCGTGATGGCCTGAAACAGGGCGATGCACTTTCGTGCGTCCTTTTTAACTTAGTTCTAGAATATGTGGTTAGGCAAGTGCAGGCGAATCCGACCGGTGCTACCCTCAATGGGATAATACAAATTCTTGGATATGCGGATGATCTCGACTTACTAGGGGATGATAAAGAAACGGTAGCTAAAAATGCAGAAATCTTGATCACAAAAGCCAATGATATTGGCTTGGAAGTGAGCGAATCGAAAACAAAATATATGACCGTCGGCAGACCCGAACAAAGTAATCAAGACGGGGATCTAATGGCCGGAAATATGAAATTTGAAAGGGTTAGCGAATTTAAATACCTCGGGTCTATTATAACTAGCGAAAATAAGATTAAAACGGAAATCAACGCGCGGATGCACGCTGGCAATGGGTGCTATTATGCAGCAAACACGCCACTAAAATCGCGATTGCTATCTAGAAACATCAAAGTGAGAATTTACAAAACGATAATAATGCCGGTCGTCATGTACGGGTGCGAAACGTGGGCGCTGACAAAAGGAGAGGAGAATAGGTTTAGAGTTTTTGAGAATAAAGTACTTAGAAAAATCTATGGTCCAAAAAGGGACGAAGAGACAGGTGAATGGAGAAAACTGCATAATGATGAGCTGCATGCTCTCTACGGGTCAGCAAATATTAATAGACTAATGAAAGCGCGTAAACTAAGATGGACGGGGCATGTAGCAAGAATGGGAAATGAAAGAACAGTGGCGCAAGTTTTAAGAGGGAGACCAATTGGTAAGAGACTCTTAGGCAGACCGAGAAACAGATGGGAGAAAAATGTAAAGGATGATTTAAAAGAACTAGGACATGATTGCTTAAACTGGATGGAGGATGCACAGGATAGAGATGTGTGGCTGTCCCGGGTGGATGAGGCAATGAACTTTCGAGGTCGAACTGCTAATCTATAATAATAATAAGAATTGTGTCCAACGGACTTGGCTTTACTGTCAATCTGAACAGATGTGCCTGAAAACTATTACTTAACCAACAAAAAATGGATGTACCAGCCAACCATTTTTCTGAGTGTAGTGGTACATAATATGAATACTGATTTTTTCGCATTTTAACCCAAAAATTTGGTACCGTTGAAAAAAAAATTGAATTTCAGCTATTTAAGCAAAAGTTAAAAATTAATTCGTGGACTTCTTTAGGAAATATTTTATATTTAATTAACCTGGGATATAAACTACGAGTACTTTTCAGAACCTCAATGCAATCTTCATTAAAAAAATCTGGACACTTCAGGAACATATTTGTTATACTGAATGCTCTCCACTAATTCTAGGGAATCGTTGCAAAAATAATGTTTCATTTTCTGCGTAGATCAGGTAAATATCTGTTATACCTTTACTTTAGATTGTATTTTGATTTTTAAATTACCTTCACCTTAAGAAATCAGATCCTGTTCGATCCACATCCCATCCAGGTATGTTGCAAAATGCACCCATTCATTAACTCCGTTATTTTGTACGTCACTTTTTGTGCGACGAAACAAAAGTATATATTCTAGTGGTACAGCGTCAACCCCTGATTATGTAAGAAAAATATAGTAATTATTCAGGTTGGAGAATCAAAAAAATTATTGGTTCAGAACTGCCATGCACATTACTATGTGTAAAATACTTATTTGTGATAGAAGTGAGTAAAATACTCCGTACTATAGGTAAGAGCTGCTACTGAAGACACGGTGCCCATGCAAAAGCTTTCTCCAACTACTTCAAAAGCAACACCATTGTAAAGCACAAATAAATCCCAAGGCCTATATACGACTGGTTTTATTCGATAGTCTCCTGTAGAAAAATATAGTCACTAATTATTTTAACGATACGAAATTCCTTGGCACAGAACTACGAAATTATACTAAGTTGTGAGTCTACTAATATTTCATCAAGAAATGAAATTTTTATCTTTTTTTTTGAATCCCAAATAGGTTTTCTTATTTAAAAAAAATCATGTATAGTAAAAATTATTTTCCTATAATCCATACAGGTTGTCTTATGTTACAGTATTTGTACCCATTTGCCAATTAAAAAAAATATATACAGATTTACAATTAGTATTTCTGTAAATACTGCATATTAAGAAGTACACAATTCTAATATTTTCGCAGCGAAAAAAATTGTATATACATTTTTCACTTGAATTACATCAATACATTAATAATTTTAAATGTTTCAATATATATTTTTTCTTTCTGTAGTCTCTTGATATTTAATCGTTTCTTTTCCAATTTTATTTCCGAATAGAAACCCGTAATAGTTCAACAATTGTTTAAATTTATAAATTATACAAATTGAGGTAATTGTAATTCAAGCTTTATAAATTGCGTTAGCCTCCAAGTAGAAATAACAATTCTGAATGAAGTGCTCTAAATTTACTAATATATTAATTCTCAATGCAAATTCTTGAACTTTGAGCAATTATATATTGAAAAATTCGCAATCAGACAGTTTCAAAGTTAATCTTCAATATTTGTACGCTTTTTAATAGTTAAATAAATAAATTGAAACTGCATTATTAGGTAGTTTCAAATTTTAATGTTTGTAACTGAAAATTGACTAACTTACTAATTTTAATTAAGAATCCCTGAAACATCGAAAATTTCAATTAAAGAGTTTATAAATTGGAAGTTCGCCAATCTTAAGTTGAACAATTAGACATCTAAATGATAAATCTTGAAATTTAAGTAAATTCTATTTTCAAAATTCAGAACTTTTCAAATTTGCTAACGAGCCCTTATTATTACGTAAAAGCCACTAATGATGAATTTATTATTACTGTAATTTTCTTACTTTTACAACACTTAATGAAAAAAATTGAATTATGCAATTATGTAATACAATTTTATATTCCTCAATATTTGAAACTACTAATTTTATGCTGTACAAGTTCAAGTACCTAAAATAAAAAGTTATTCAATATATGTTGTTTCGAGTTTGTAAATTATCAATTTGAAAAAATTTTAATTTAAAATTGTCTGTTTAGAATGATTATTTCAGACATTTGAAAGATAATATGACAGAAGACCCTAACCTACATTTTTACGATTTTACAGAAGAGAATAAAAATGCTTACAAAAATAGAATTTTTGATTTAAGAAAAAAAAAGTGCTTTCGAAAACAGTGCCGAATTAAGCCCTGGAACGTTTTTATGGAAAACGCTATTAGACGGTTATGAAACATGAAATTTTCAATTTCAAGAATGTAAGAAATCGCTTTCGAGCTACTTAGCAGCTAAATCGATAAATAGGTTTGATAAAAGAATACTATTAGTTTTAGAAAGAATGGAGCAAAAGTGTTTTCTGCCCCGTGTGGATAAATGTTCTGGCTCTGGCCTGGCCCAGACTAGATAGTCTGGTTTCCAGTTTTGACGCTGGGCCAGGGCCCAGTCTGGGCCAGGCCTGGCCAAAATTCTAACGTTTTTTCTGGCTAGCCCCAGGCCAGACCGTTTCTATAATCTTAAACACCCTGTAACTTTTTGAAATATGTCAAAATCAGCGCCAAATCTGGACCAGACAAAACTGTCAAGGTGATTAGAAAGAAAAGTCTTGTTTTGATAGTGAGAATTTCTTATTTTCTATCATTTCAGACACGTTCTTGGCTCGCTGATCAGCGCCAGTCCTGGACCAGATCAGATCTTCCAGACAAAATAGTCTAGATAAATCCAGACCTGGGCCAGGTGAACAGACTGCCAAGATATTTTTCCACACGGAGTGCTCGAGGGACTCCTTTTCTCAAATTTTAATAGTGATAAAAAATTCAGCTTTTGATTTAAAAGAAAGTGAGTTTAGCTTGATGCAATTGCGCATGGGCACATGGGCCTACGTGAAAATTCACAGTTAGGCCCTTACAGCATGCTAGCAAAAAATTAATTTATCAAAAATTCTTTCTTCAGATTATGTATCAGAATTTTTTTATTTCCCGAGCCAAGTGTCCCATTTTCGAAAATTTGTGGGTTAGGTCCTCATGGTTGCTTACCTTTCATTCTTGAACCCTGAAAGCTTAAAAATAAAAACCAAATTTTGAAATTCATGAAAACATTTCAAAATAATGCCCCTTTCTCTAATGACATTAATAATTTCCGAAATTTTGTTTATATAATATGGATTGTATTGAAATCTCTCAAATTTTTCTAAAAATTTTAAATACGACATTTCAGGGAGGATTTTTTAACTTTTCAAGCTTTGAAATTAAAAGTATTTAGCCATGAAAACTGTTCTTGCCTATTTCAACAAAAAACATTTACTTCATTTACAAATAATTAAGCCAGGCAATTGGTAATGAAAGTTTTACAAGGTGACAAAAAATAACATAAATGAATAATTGCTTTTCTATAAAAGAATACTATTTTTTGTACTCAAATTACAGTGGCGGCGTAACGGGGGCGGAGGGGGCGGCCCGCCCCGGGTGCCCAGCAATAAGGGGTGCCAATAAGGGGCAGTAAGGGGTGACCATGGTCGCATTTAGGGTAGTGGGGGCCCCAGGGTACGTTACGATGTGTGGGCAACCGATGTTACGCCGCCACTGAATATACGCATTTTTAATATTTGCGTATATAATTTACTTATAACAATGCAAATTATTCCCTCATAGATTTTTTATTCGAGATACACTACTGACGGATAGTATCGAAACAATAACCGGATGACCTATCAAAAATTAGTAATTTGGTCTTTTGGATTCTGAATTATCATATGAGAAGGATACAATTAAGTTTCAAGTTTTAAGGAATTCTGTACTTTAACTTCAACTTTTGACAGGGCGAGGAAAATGCATCCCTGGAATTGACTTTTTACGAAAGTAATATGTAGGACGCCATATTTCATTTGAGATCTTAAACATTGAAATATCTTCACGGGCTAATGAAATAGTAATTTTTTTTGGGAGCATGCGAAAATCCTAAACATTGTTTTTGTGAAATATTAAATTCGAGTTGGGAGCTTCACATGATGACTTTTTGAGGTTTTTCACTTGGGCTGATCGCTAGAGAGATTGATCAGCAATCTTGGTCAAAGCAGTGTTGCGAAGCGAACGTGTTATTTAAATAAATAACACGGCAATTGTAGATGAGTCGAGAAAACTATACATCCCTCCCCACATTACTTCCTTCCTCACTGAGTTAGTTACCCTTACCCCGAAAAGAAAGTGGCTCAATGGTATAATAATAATTAATTAATTTTTCTATCTCCTACCAAGAGTTAAAATTCCTTAAAGATCAGAATTTATTCTTGGGTTCCTCGCGTCATAATTTAATACCCACAAGGGAAAATTAATTAAACCAGGGCTCATTAAACGCGGAATTCAATTAGCTTTTCAAAGTTTTTTTTTTTTAAATATACCTAGCTCCCTATACTTTAGACAGCTCTATCACCTTTTAAAGTCAAGAATAATTTTCGATAAGTCATGGGCTTAAGTGGTCCAATACTATTCGTCGATAGTTCAACCCACAAATATCGAATCGCAGCAATTATAGTAAAAAAAAGGTTTCCTGTGTATGCTAATCTCAGGTTTGTGTAATTATATATATACCATTTGTTTCTAAAAATGGAGTTTCTATAGAAAATTCATTATTTAAGTTATTTTAGTTCTCAGATTTATTGTTAAAACTTGTACTTGGGTTGGTGAGGTGTTGGCTCCTTATCGTAGTTTAAACAGCCATCAGGTGTGCTTTATGTCTCAGTGGTAGGATGTCTACACCACGAGACCTACGTACATTGGCTACGACTAGACAAGGTTCTCTTTCGAAAATCACTATTTGGCCCAAAGGATATTGATGCGCATTAACGAGTCTATCAAGTCCTGGTGGTTCAACCCCTGATCCTGCAGAAAATAATATATCGATTTTTATTAGAGGACAAGAAACAAGTCGGCGCGCCACGAGTGCTATTTTTTTGTTGCCTTTCGCAGTTTTTAGATCAAAATATAAAATTAATATTAATACAAAATGTTTGTATTTCATAGCGCCTTCTATCTGAAATAAAAAAAAAACGATAACTATTTTTTGGATAATTTGTGAAAATTTTCTCCACTTTTTAGTGGGGTAAGATCCACATTTCCAGTGGAGAAAGTCATTTTGACCGAAATTTAGGGAAATTTTCCCAAAAGTTCGTATAGTTCAATAAAAACTGGGAAAAATTTCCTAAAATTCAGGAAATTAAATAATACCTGCAATTTTTAGGGAAATTCCCCCAAGCATATGGTAATTTATACACAAATTTTAGAATATTCTCCACAATTTAGAGAACTGAATGCTCTCCACTAATTCTAGGGAATCGTTGCAAAAATAATGTTTGATTTTTTGCGTAGATCAGGTAAATTTTCTAAAAATTCTTGTAGTATTACCACATGTTCAGGAAGCTGTTTCGCCCTGAAATATTTGATAAACTAGCACAATATTCTGAATAATTTTACACATTTTTTTGGAGAAAAGATGTATTAATATCATCTCAAAGATTTCTTTTCATTCAATTTTGTTGTTCAGACTGGGACATCTATAAGACGGCCAAGTATGAATACACTAGAAACATATGAAACTATGAACAGGAGGATTGGAGGGGCTTCTGTGAGGAATCGAAAGATACGTCATGTCATATGTCATGTCATCGTCATTAACTGTTGCCTTCGACTTATTTCTAAAAATGTATTACACATGTGTGAATCTTTAATATCTCACTAGAGATTTAAAGATGTGTATATTGATTTTATCTGAATGACTACGAAATAATTGCCGTTACATCAAATTATTAATAATGTTTTTCTGACAATTACTCGACTTCAGATCTTGAGAATTGCTCAAAGCCGAGCCGAAACGTTGATCATATTAAAATGTTGACACCATAATTGAAATTTGTTGTTTTTTATAAGACTGTAAAGACCAAAAAATTTGATTACTTGGCTTTCAATCGAAAGATATTTCGGAAACAGCGTGGATCTACAAGATCCTGGCGAAAAGCCCGGAAGCTCGACTCGGGCTAAAAAGGCTCGATAATGGTGAGTTTCGCTAAGATATAGACGCAGCGCTGAATCACCTGATGGAAGTTCACTTTTCGGGTTTTCTGCGAAACCGAACCGACCAAGAGGAGGAACGCTGGAGCAAAGGGATGGAGAGGGCCTACTGGAATTTCGCTGATGACGTCGTTGATTATGAAAATGTGGAATGGGCCGTAGGGTCCTTCTGTCCCTTTAAATCACCAGAAGCGGATGGAATTTAGCCGGCAGAGTGGCCTTCATTTTTAAACCTGGAAAGGAGGGCTGTACAGCTGCAAAATATTTCGGACCGATCAGCCTTACGCCTTTTATGCAAGCTTTTCAAGCAGGCTGTTTGGAATAAACAACAAAAGGGGTATGCTGTGGGCACTTTCTTGGATACAGAGGGTAGTTTCAGCAATAATCCTCTAGAAGTCATCTTTCGAGAGGCTTTGAGATGTGATGTTCCGAACCTGATAATGTGCTGGATAGGAAGCATGCTACGCTAGATGAGGCTTGAACCTAGATTGGGCGAAGGCCTAGTAAGGGAAAGAGCGCCACTGCATTTCCCACCGGGAGGGTTGGGGGTGTCCTAAGCCCTTCCGGTGGTGCATTGTAGTGGACGGCATCCTTCGAGGGCTAAATAAAGAGGAGTATTATACTCAGGAAAGGATCAGCCTGGACATTTTCAAAAGAAATAATAAAGTGCCGAAAGTTAATGCTCTTGTATTCTGTGTTGGGAAGCTGGCGTTTTCAGATTCAGTTAAATATCTGGGAGAAATCGTAAATAGCAAATTGAACTGGGCAAAGTACCTGGAGACCCAATGCAGGAAATTCGACATGACTTTTTGAATGTGCAGGAGAGCCTTTGAGTTAACGTCGTGTCTAGGGCCTGAAATGCTTCCATGGTTCTAGCCCTGCTGTCCTTGAACCAAGGCTTCTATATGCGGTAGTGGTCTGGTTGCCAGGGGCAGAACTTAAAACAATGCAAGACAGGCTGCGAAGATTACAAATGCTAGCATTTAGGGGCTTGACTGAAGCAATGAGAACTAAGCTCCATGGACTAAGCTTCAAGCACTAAGATTCATGCTCTGTGAAGAACCCCTACATATTGCGATAACTTCTAGAGCAGCACACGCGATGAGCTGCCTGCCAAGAACGAAAAGATGGACTCGGTGGACTAGGCACACTAGACTCCCACTAGGCCTGAACTTTACCAAAACTGTCCGTGTCTGCGTTCCAAGCAGGGATTTGTGGAAAGCAAATGGTAACCCGCACCTCCACAGGAAAATCTGGTATACAGATGGCTCCAAGGGTGAGGGATGGTCCGAAGCAGGAATCTATGGCAGCAAGAGAGGGAGGGGGATAGGGATCCCACTTGGGCGACATGCTCCTACTTGTGGCGTTGCAGATTTTCTACTACTCACAAATTTAGTATGTTTTTTTGTAATATTAATTTGAGAATGTAGGGATGTCTTAATTTTTTTTCTGTTACATTTCTTAATTCCATGGTCTCGAGCGACAATCATGTAGAGTTGCACCATCGACGCAAATGATTGATTAGATCTACCCCACCTTCATCTTCAGCAGATCTTCACGTCTCAAGTCCCCATATGAACTTCCGGAATATCTCTCATCCCTCAACCTGCTGACATACGGGGTGGAATAGCTGATTCTACTCATAAAGAATATAATATTATTTCTGTTGGTCGAAAGGGCTCCACTTCTCCAATTCAGCACCGGAATACAGCCGACCCTAGTATCGAGGGATTGATTCCCGCCTTTCACTCCCGCTCGTAGGAAGCAGCTCGGAATCTCTCCCTCCCTAAACAGCGGCTGATAATGACTTACGAAAGAAGGAATGGACGATAGGATGGACGAATCGGAATCTGATCTCATTAGCTATCTTTCTGCCGACCGTTGCTAATTATAGAAATTAAGTTGTGCGCATCAGCCCTTCCCTCTAATCATGTAATTCCTCACGTTTCTATAATACACCGGTAAGTGCCAAAATTCCTTCTCAGCGTCTGTACTTCATGCTTGATCTAAAAACTAAATCATCGTTAATTGATTCCCATTTATTTGTTTTTTTTACCATATGATTTTGCACCTTGGTGCTGTACCATAATGATTTTCATTGAGTATTTCTTATAATATGTGTTCGTAATTAATATTTGAAGGGCAACAGCGCATAAGGGCGTAAGTGTCAAAACCCGAATTTTACAGGAGAAACAAGAAACTGTAGAACTTTCACGCAATTAATTTAAGAAAAAGAAATGCGAAAACAGTTTGAAGTACTGTCAGGCTTTATCGAGCCATGGAAATAACATCCTGAAAGAAGCGTCCATCCCCGAGAAAACCTTTGTCAAAGGAACGGCGCGTCCCCAAAAAATCTGATTTGGATACATGAAGAGTTGCATAACTTTTTTATTTTTGAATTAAAAAAATAAAGAAGAAAGTACCTCCGAGCTATTGATTATCTCCATTGAATCGCGAAAAAAACTCTCCAAAAGAAGTTACCATGCGCGAGAAACCCCTTGTAAAATAGCGGTGCATCCTAAAAATTCAAATTTTGACACCTAAAAAGTTGCGTAACTGTTTTATTTTTGCATTTAGAGAAAAACCAAAAGAGTACTTTTGAGCTATTACTTCACTCTAGCAAAGCCCGAAATAAAAATCCTAAAAGAAGCAGTCACGTCCGAGAAAACCCCTTATCAGTGGTGCGGTGCGTCCCCAAAAAACGAAATGTGGACACACAGAGAGTTGCATAACTTTTTTATTTTTTAAAGAAATTAAAAAACAAAAAACTTATTCTGAGCTATTACTTATCTCTATTGTATTATGAAAATAACAGGCAAAAACATTAAGTTATGTACTTTATAAAAAAAAAAATACAAAACATGGATTTTGACCCACTCCTAAATCGAACCGTACCATAATCTTTTACAGCAATATGAGTTAGGTGAAAAACATTATTTTAGGTCAATAAAATGCATTTCCGAAATTCACCACTTACGCCCTCATGTGGTGTTGCCCTTTATTTCACAATCTGGAGTGCTGAAATGCCAAAAAAAAATAATAGCTTTTCACAATATTTTTTTGATACTATGATATCTTTTTGTGATATTTTGTGTAATGACCTCGACCCTTGCGATGTTCTCGATCCCTGACATTTCGAATAACCTTCTTTTAAGTGCCAAAAACACCAACAAATGTATTGTTGTGTCATATTTTTCTTTGACATGTTGTACCTGGTATAATGTATTCTCGATCCTTGTTATTTTCAATACCCTCTTACCAGTGATGAAATTGCTGAAAACTGTGTACCCTGTTTTCGATCCCATAATAGACAATGTTCAAAATTAATTCTACGTACTGTATTTTGACCTTTTTTGACAGTATTGACGACCCTTTGATCTGTGTTGCCTTCTTATTTTGGCGGCACCCTCAATTTTGTTGGCTTGCGATACCCCTTTATAATGTTCTTGACCTCCCCATCACGGTGGTCGGAAAGCAAAAAAAAAGTCTGCTTGAAACACCTAAGAAAAGTGAATGTGGCATGCTCTTTCGGGTACCTAGGAGTACTCAAAAATCATTGAGACAACATCTGAACAGATCCTTTTCGCGAGAAAATCATTTTTTTGTTCAGTCAAAAGTATCAATAATCGGTTTTTTGAGAATATCTACTCAGGGATGTATTTTATCACAAAAGTTGTTCTCGTGTCAGTAGGCTATAAATACCGAAAATTGATTTTCGGGAATATCTCCTAAAGGATGTTATCTTATCACTAAAGTACTTCACACATAATTTGTAGAAAATTTTATTACCTTTAAATTGAGCCCTATAACTGTTAAAAATATTGATTGGTTGCTGAGATAGAGCGCATATTAGTGAAGTCAATTAGTGAAAAAAATCGGGGTTTCCGAGATACCTCCACAGGACCGTATTTTATCCATAATATGATTATCGATATTGGTAGAGGACTCAATTGCCTTTAAAATGAGCCCTTGAACATTCGAAAATGTTAAATAGCAACCGAGATAGAGCGTCTCAACGTGGACCCTTTTTGATCATTTTTCATGAAAATCGTTGAAAATCAGTTTTTCAAAAATTTCTCATGTCTTAAGATGCTAAGAAAAAGTCGAATCAAAATCTGCAAAAATTCTATTTATGAGAAATTTCGGAAAAACTGATTTTCAACGATTTTCGTGAAAAATGATCAAAAAGGGTCCACGTGAGACGCTCTATCTCGTTAGCTATTGCACATTTTCTAATGTTCATGGGTTTATTTGCAAGGTAATTGAGTCCTCTACCAATGTCGATAATCATATTATGGATGAAATACGGTCCTGAGGAGGTATCTCGGAAACCCCGATTTTTTTCACTAATATGCGTTCGGTCTCGGCAACCAATGAATATTTTTTAAAGTTATAGGGCTCCCTCGAAAGTTAATTTAATTATCTGCAAATCATACCCTAACAAGTTTCGTGATAAAATACATCTCTAAGGAGATATTCTTCAAAAACCAATTATTGGTACTTTTGACTGAAGGAAAAATTTATTTTCTCGCGAAAAGGATCGGTACAGATTTTGTCTCAATGATTTTTGAGTACTCCTAGGTACCCGAAACAGCATGCCACATTCAATTTTTTTGGGTTTTTCAAGCAGACTTTTTTTTGCTTCCTGACGACCGTGCAATAACCTTCCGTAATGTTTTTATATCCTCTGTGAGACCCTATAGTTTCTTGGCTTACACAGGGGTATCAATGATGCAAATTTTGTAAAAAAATTAAATATATATATATATATATATATATATATATTGCAACCACCGGCTTTTGTCACCTTGTTAATTATTCTATTAATTAACAATTATCAGCATCTGCAGCTTAGGGCCGGGTTGACCGTGTCGTTAATTTAACTAACTAACTATATTTTAAGTCTAAGAGAAGTAAATAAAGGGGATCCTTTTG
>CAKNXH010063499.1:199292-231491 GCA_932178445.1 Andricus quercusramuli | reverse complement strand
CTGTTGCCTAATTTTAGGAACCCCTCGTAACTCGCGGGTTACAATATATATATATATATATATATATATATACTACTACAAACTTGGAATGCTGATGAATTTTCCATACCGTGTCGACGATGTGCATCTGTAAAATATAATATGGGGATTCATATTAAAGAATTTTTCCAATGAACGCCAAAAGTTTGCTATAGGTTGAGTTTTCTGGCTTTCAAGATACACTTAATGTCAAAACAGGAATTTACCATTTAGGGTGGACAAAGTGTTAAAGGCAAAGAATATAATCCAGGCATTCTATATAATCCCTAGGCATTATATATAATGCCCGGCACGAGATAGGTAAAGTATATAATTTTGATTTTGAATATAATAATTGCCACTGAACTTTGTTTTCTTTTCACAAATACTTACCATTTGTTATTTAACAACAAAGTTGATTTTTATTTTTTATTTCAGAAGTTCCATTTTTTATGATTCGATGTTTATGAAAAAAGGTCTTGAATCAGTGCCAGAATAGGATTGTTCGAATTTATACATGTGCGTCTCGACAAAGTTGGTGCAGAACGTCTGGAAAAGTCCTGCTTGGCCTTTGGCAAATTTGTATGGTAGGATCAATTTTATTTACATTCCAATTCGAAACTGCTTTAGATTACTTCATATTCTACTTTATATTCTACTTTATATTCAACTAAATTGTCATTAGGATGATATATATTCATTACCTGAGTCAGATCTAACATTCATTACAATGCACAATGCGTGAAATGAGCAATTCCATGTCAAGTCGCGAAGTTTAACCCGGATTTCGCATGAAAAAAAAATTACATTTTCGTAAAATTTATTCAGAATTGTTAATATCAGTTAAATCGACGGGAAATTCAACATTCCCCTATACAATGAGCCATTACGTACAAATCGAAACTTATTTTTTCTATTTCATACCTATAAATCGGGTTTTAAGGGTCCCAAAAAAACTGTGTAAGTAAAAGATGTAGTTTTGCGTGATTTTCAAATAACCCGCCAAAAATCATAAATAGCACCAAAAACTCGCAAAACACAATTTTTTACTTCTTAAATTTTTTGGGACCCTATAAAAAAGACTTCAGGGGGTGATATTCAAAAAATAAGTTCAGATTCGTATTCAAACAAATAAAAAAAATATTAATGCATTTTTAATTATTTCTCGAAAACTAAGGGAGATGTCTTTTTTATATTTGCAAGGCTTTTAGAGTACATTCTAAACTATTTCTGAAAAAAATTTGAAGAAAATCAAAAGTGGCTTTTCTTCAAAAACTGAGTGTAAGCAAACAATCCATCTTGATGTCTCTAAAATCATTAAAATAATGCAATTAAAATAAGAGACAAATTTCTCAAATAGCAAATAATTTTCACACACGATTTGTTCTGAAAGCCCTGTGAATATAAAAATGGGATCATTCTTAGTTTTCCATAAATGGTTAAAAATGTATTTAAAATGTCATTATGACTTCATTAATAGAAAGATACTACTTTATATTGATAATTAGATGTTTTTATAAATGATTCAAGCAATTTATTATTGTTTCTGGCAATTTTAATTTAGAATAGATAGTAGGTATAATAGTAATTAATGCAAATATGAAAAGTGGATAAAAATAAAAAATTTTGAGACATAACCGCAACTATCTATCTTTAATAAGGAAGATAGTTATAAACAATAATAATTTGTTTAAAAAATTAGGTATTGATCCGTATTATATAACTAATTCTGATAAGAATGGTTGAATTTCTGCTCGATTTACCTGATATCACCTCCCCTGGGGGCTGTAACACCTTGTAGTTGGTGGGGAGGCTTAAGCATGTGGGAAATGGAGGTCAAAAGGACCTCGGCCTGCATGCGTATGGATATGAATAAAAGGATCCCTATAAACGGGCCTTCCTGGGTGAGAGGAAAAGGATCCCTATAAACGGGCTCTCCTGGCATTTGTGAATGGTATGGTAGAAGGGTGAAAGAGCCTAGCTAACACGGGCCTTCTGGATCCCTAAGTCGAGGCCCTTCCCGGACCGATTTACAGTTTTGTAATCGGGACGGGAATGACATGCGGCCCGCATAGCGACTAAGAAACAGCCCTTCGTTTTTGTTATGGTGGTTTACAAGCGGATATTCGCACATTGAGTATCTCACTCAATGTAACCACCCCACTAAGCTGTGGGTGTAGAGCGATCGTGCTCATGGCACTTTGGCACCTAGGGGTTACGAAGGTGTCTTAACGGCCTCTCGGGGACACCGGACGATCTCCCCGAGTAACTTCAGTCTTACCCCTGCATGCGGGGCTCTGCAGGGGCGGACCTTTATTTCCCTAGCTTCTCGTGGGATAAGATATGGACACGCTAACTAATAATAATGGAAAAGGAGGAGGAGGAAGAAGGGAGGTGGCGGAGGAGGGTGAGGGGTTGGGCCTTGACGGGCCCAACATAACCAATCAGTCCCCCAAAAAGAAGAATAGCGCTAACGGCTTCGTGAAAAGGAGAGTGAGGAGGAAAAAGGCGAAGGCTAGGGAAGCAGCTGCGGGAGCTGGAGCGTCGCCAGCGAAAGGGCTGGCATCCAGCACTCAGGCCCAGAAGAGAGGTAGAGGCTCAGGGAGCACTCCGCCGGGGGTGATTGGGCCTGTGAAGATGCACAAGGCGGCCCAGCAGCCGACGAACAGAGAGTCGTCGGGGGCTGGACTGACGGCCGCTCAGAGGACCAACCCCCTGACGGTGGTGTTGGCTGACACCAACTACCCGGACTCATTGCTCACGGAGGAGCAGTTTGAGATCTTCAGGGAGGCTACCTGGAGGGCGCTTGGATTTGGCGCCAAGATTTGTGACCTCCCTCTGCAGAGGAGGGGTCTTTGTATTTGTGGCAGCCGACCCAGCGGCTAAAGCTTGGCTACTCAAAGCACTGGTCGAGACAGAGTCGTGAGAAGGTGCGTCCCTTAAGGTGGGTGGGGTTGAGTTGCTCCAAAAGATGGTGAGAGCTACGGCGTGGTTCCCGGGCAACCCGGAAGACCCCTCTGAGGTGCTCCGTCGGTTGGAGGGATTCAACCCTTCACTGAAGACAGCGTCCTGGCGAATTGTCAGGCACGAAAAGCCTCAGGAATGGGACACACTAGGAGGCACTAGGCATCTCCTAGTTGTGTATATTCCTGAGTCCAGAACGAGGGCCCTCTCGGCCCTCAACAACAGGCCCTTCTAACACTTTGGTCAGGTCAACTTTAGTGTTACCGGTCAGGGACAGGAGGAGCCTGTTGTGACGCAGGAAGATCAGGAGCAGACCTAAATGACTGCTCCTAGTCTAAACATTACCCAGATTAACTTGCATCACAGCAAAGGCGCCTCTGCAGTTTTGCAGAGGGGCATGGCCTTTTGATGGCTTATTTTCCTTATGACAGCGATATTAACCCACCAGTGGAGGTACGTACACTGGTGGAATATTGCAAGGTAAGAAGCATTCCTCTTCTGTTGGGGTGGAACGCCAATTCCCACCATACTTTGTGGGGTAGCACGGACGTCAACTCAAGATGTAATGATCTACTGGAATACCTAATCACTACTGATTTATATATTCTTAACACGGGTAATACCCCGACGTTCCGTAATTCGGTCAGAGAAGAAGTCACTGACATTACTCTCTGCACCAGTAGTTTTAGGGATAGTATCAAGAAGTGGAGGGTTTCAGATGAACCCTCTCTCTCAGATCACTCACAGATAGTGTTCGTGTTGGAATCCGTTGTAACCGCTGGCCCTAAATGGGTCAGAAATCCAAGAAGAACGGACTGGGATCAGTTTTCCACGGAACTAAGATGTGCACTCTCAGAGGTGCCCAGGTCAATTCGAGACGCTGACACCCTGGAGATGGCAGCCAAAACTTTCACGGAAGCCATCAAAACTACTTACGAAAGTAATTGTCGACCTACAAGAGTCCGACAGGCTGGGGATACATACTGCAGGGTAACCAGAGAGAGGTTCGGACGTGCCAGTATTGGCAAAACGAAGGAACTATGGACGTCATTCACAAGGATGAGGGACGAATACAGAGGTGCAATACATAAGGCAAAGCAGGAGATCTGGACCAACTTTTGCACAGACATCGAGAAGGGAGCTGAGGCGGCTAGACTCGAAATCTGGACGCTATTCTCGGCACTCTGAAATTGCTCGGAGGGGGATTTTCTGAATCGGACGGGGATACCTTGGCCCATCTGATCAGGGCACACTTTCCAAGCTTTTCAAGGTCTGGAGAAGGGGGGACGGCAACTCAGAGGCAGGCAAAGTCACCTGTGGCCCAACTGGGCCACAAACGACGGCTGGCCAACGAGATTGTCACTACTGCCAGGGTCAGATGGGCTCTGAAATCCTTCAGTCCTTACAAGTCTCCTGGCCCGGATGGCATATATCCAGCCCTCTTACCGCGGGCTGGAGAGATCATCATAGGGCCTCTGGTGAGACTTGCTAGGGCTAGTTTGACGTTGGGATATGTCCCGACGGCATGGAGGGGTACGAGAGTAGTCTTCATTGCGAAGGCAGGTAGGATCGGTTGTACTTCACCCAAGGTCTTGTCAAGCAGACCGCTCCACAAGGAGCAACACGCCTACACGGCTGGTCACTCGACGGAGATGGCCCTAATAGGAGCAGTGAACCTAATTGAAGGACAACTAAAGGAGAAAGGCCTTGCGATTGGTACCTTTATGGACATCGAAGGAGCCTTCAATAACACCTCTGGAGAGGTGATCAGGGCGGCCATGATTACACATGGTGTGCCTACTGCAGTCGTGGAATGGACGTGCCACATGTTAGCCAACAGGATTCTAGCCACGACTAAGGGTTTTATCGCCCTTGCTGTGGTGCCTGGTAGTGGATGAATTACTTCATCTACTCTCGAGTAAGGGCCTTCACGTTATAGGCTATGCAGACGATATATTGGTTATCGTGCGTGGTCAGCATCTGGATGTGCTCTTCGGATTAACGCAGCAAGCACTGATGATAGTAGATTCATGGTGCAAGAAAACTGGATTATCAGTTAATCCTAGTAAGACAGATGAGGTTGTTTTCACCAGAAAGTACCAGTGGGGAACTACGAGTACATTGAAACTTGGAGGAAAACAACTGAAATCAAAGAACGAGCTAAATATCTAGGAGTAATTCTAGATAAGAAGCTGTCATGGAATGAGCACCTGGAAAACAAGTGCAAGAAGCTAGTAGCGACCCTATGGCTCTGTAGGAGAGCCATAGGGAAAAGCTGGGGCTTGAAACCGGAGACACTTATGTGGATTTATACAGCGATCTTACGACCCAGGTTAACCTATGCGGCGGTAGTCTGGTGGAGCAGGGTCGAGCTGTCCACTGTGAAGTCTCGACCGGAAAGGATCAGGGGACTGATCTTGAGAGGCGTCACTGGAGCCTCGAAGTCGACACCCACGATGGTACTGGGGGCACTAATAGGCTTGGAGCCCCTCCATCTTACCATCAAGGCCGTGGCTGCGAAAGCGGCCTGGAGGCTAAATTTGGCGAATGACGGGAGGATCTCGACAGCAGTGAAGATCCCAGTCGACATCGCGAGAAGGCCGACACTGAACATGCCCAGGGACAAAATGGTCATTCGCCACCTCTTCGACAAGAAGTATCGAGTTAGCCTATCCACGAAGGAGGAATGGGTTAACGGCGACGCATACCTGCCCTGTGATGGAGAAAACTGGTTTACAGATGGCTCCAGGAACGAGGAGAATGCAGGAGCTAGCGTATATCGTAGAAGGAATGGAATGGGCTTCACAATTGAGATGGGGTCCTACGCCACAGTTCTAAAATCTGAGATTATGGCCGTGCTCCAGTGTGCCTACAAGTCAAGGGAGCACGGAAATAAAAGGATCGTCCGTATCTGCTCAGATAGCAGGGCTGCTATAGTGACCTTGAGTGGAACAACGACTACGTCGCTATTAGTATGGGAATGCTTTGAGGCACTAAATACGTTAGCGACTGAAAACCGAGTCACTCTGCTATGAATCCCTGGACACAGTGGTATCAAGGGCAATGAGATATCGGATAGGCTAGCCAAACTAGCAGCAGGAAGGAATTTCACTGGACCCGAGCCAGTGATAGGTATTTCCAGCAGGTCGGTCACTGAAGTAATTAACAGTTGGCTGCCTGAGGAACATCAGAATGAGTGGGACTTAGTCTCTGGTTGCAGACAGGCCAAAACACTCTTGGGCTCAACGCTTAACTCCAACCGAGCTAGGGAGGAATGAAATCAGAATCCTAACAGAACTATTCGTAGGACATGGGAAGTTAGGATATCACAGACATAAGATAGGGCTTGCAGAAAGTCCCCTCTGTCGTCTGTGCAGAAAGGATAATGAGACATCTACTCACATCCTTTGTTACTGTCATGCGATTGCGGGGAAACATCTAACACTCACAGGTAATTACTTTATCAGTGAGTCAGAGATATCGGCCAATAGCGTGGCTGCGGTCCTCTCCTTATGGAGAGGGCTATGGGGTCACGCTTAGGCTCACAAGGGGACGCATCAGGATTATCCAATCGTCAGGGGCTGCTAAGTTCTCAACCCAGAACTAATAATAATACCTGATATCAACGATTCTGAATAACATTTACAAAAACTTTTTTTCTTATGAGAAAAACGCGTTAAACTTCATGATTTGACACGGGATTGCTCATTTCACAAATTGCCAAGGCACTGCAAGTAATATCATACGTAACTCAAGTATTGAATGTATACTATTTCAGTGCCAGTTTAGTTCAATTTAAATATTCATCTTAACCTAAGTTAGTCTCAAATTGGTACGCAATTAAACTCGAAGCTTTCGTGAAAATTTTCCGACGGCCAAGCAGGACTTTTCCAGACGCCCTCCACCCTCTATAGCGAGTTTCGAGGAAATTCGGTGAGCGTAGCACAAATATTTTTGTTGAGACTAGATCTACCCAGTTCGTTGAAAGAAAGATTTTATAAGTTGAATGGTTCGCAACTCTATATTTTCGAAAATAAAAAACTATTCTCGTTGATAAATAATCTGCAATTCACCTTATTTGATTAAAAACTTGGCTATTCATTTGAAGATTTGATTATTTTGTTGACAATTTCCATTTTTTTTCTTTTGTAACTTTCTTAACGGAAAATTCGACTGATTCAGTTCTGAGTAAAAAATAATCGCTTCTAATAAAAAATTCATTTATAATATTTTTCATTGAAACTTTATCTTTTTTCGCTGAAAATTCATCTGAATGAGATTGTTGAAAATTTAAAAACGTCCTGACCATGCTGGTTTTTAATACCAGCCAGTGATCATTCTATTTTCTCTATCATTAAAGTTGAACCTAGAAAGTTTATTTTATTATCGTTATAGAGTTAAAGTGTATTTTTTAGTTTTTTATCAATAGAATTAATTCTGAAGCTTTTTTAAAGCCTTTTCTTGTTGAAAATGTGTCTTTTGTAATTTATCCTATCTTTCATCAATATAGTCTAGAATCAGTTTGCATAAAATATTAGTGTACACCAAAAAAATATCAAGTGATACAACAGTCCCATTATAAGGCGCTCGAACTCGAGCTCGAAACTCGGCGGGGCGTTTTGGCGCTTAACCGGAGGCTACTGTATTATGTTGCGTTGGCAAGTTTAAATCAAATTCCCCATTTAAACCAACCGACACTACAACTTTGTATGTGATTCTGTATACAATATTTAGATATTTTAATAACGTATACTACTGCGTAGATATCTCAGCACCTATTATACTGAACAATCTTGAGAAATACACATTTCTTCGACTTTTTCTGTCTTTATTTCGATTTCGAAATATAATTTTTGAAGTTTTTCCAAAGTTTCAATTTTCAGTGGTTGAGCATCACATCGCTAAAAAACTACACCCTATTCTTGCACTGATTCAAAACCTAACTTCTGTATAAATATGAAAATCTTAACTGAATGTCATTTCTGAAAATTCAAAACAATCAAATTTCTTGTCAAATAAGAAACGGTTAAAATGATTTTTAAGAAATTGCTTGTCACAAATATTTTTGTACGAGCTTTTTTTTAAATATTTCTGCAAAGCAAACTGTCAAACCTACAAGTGTTTATGCGCAAAAAACAAAGTTCAGTGTCAATCAAAATGTAATTCCAGTATGCTATATTGTCATGAATAGCGAGTAAAAGTGCGCTGAATTCTATAAGTGCACTTTCATTTATCATGTCCTTCTTTCTCTGCATTCTTATACTCAAAATCAAGATTATCTGCTTTACCTATCTCGTGACGGATATTATATATAATGCCCAGGAATTGTAAAGAACGCTTAGGCAATGAACACTATGAAAATATGGTTCTATTTCAATTCAGCATCATTGTTTAGTGTCATGTTATAATACCAAATCGTGTGGTTTTGAAGCCATCGATCGTACTATATTACTTTACTAACTTCAAATTGAAAAGTGGCGTGTACTGACGAACTAAATTAATGGACAGGGAGTATTGTTCTTATTGCTTGCCATCCAAAGCAATATTGTTTGAGAACTGTCTCAATACCGAAAACTAGCCTTGAAATGATACTTTTTTCACAGTATATATAGCGAGTATCCGATTACATACCATGCCTGAAATCGCCAGGAATTATATGTAATGTCTGGATCATATACTTTGCCTGCAACATATACACATCTAGAGAGCTATGACTAAATAAACTGACCAATAGTATAAGATGGATTAATTGGATTTGTTACAAATGACAGGACATTGTGAAATTGCATTTTTTTCTCCATCTTCCAATCAAAGAAAAAAAGTGAAAGTAAGCCAGAAAATCTTGGGGAGGCGGTCACCGTTTCTGCCATTAACTATTACAGGTTTCCACAAATTTCGTAATTTTTTCTCGAAATTTCTCAAATTTATAGAAATTTATTTCATGTTGTTGTTGTTGTAAATACTGGGGTTTCGGCTTAACTTTAAGAGTGGAAAAAGCTATTGCATTTTATGTAGAGGAAAAATGCGAAACCAAATTTCATGTAAGAATATGTACTTTTCAAGTTAAAATTTGAGACTTGTTTCAAAGGTCTCCGAGGGCAGCCATGAAATGGAATTTTGCTTTTTTTCTGAATGAACACCATTTTTTCTAAGTGCAAAAAATTGACATGTACTTACTTGAATGATGATGACTCGTAGAATAGAGGGTTGTCGCTCCGTATTTCTCTATGCGAAATTGTTTCAATCCCATAAAATTATGTTGTAATGTGTTTGGTGCCGGTTCCCCCATAGCTGTAAAATATAATATAAGGAGTTTCTTCCAACAATTCTTTTTTACAACCCCAAAAATTTGCTATTGGTCGGAACTAAAGATAGCTCAAATGTAAACCCAAACTCAGTTGATTTCAACTGAGGTACAAAATTTCGATAAAGTAAATATATTTTGAGAATCTAGGCACCCTGAATTATGTATTTTCAGAGTATTATGTTATTTTGACTTCTTATTACTTACTGAAATGGTTGAAAATATAGGATGTTTGTTCAAGCGTCTTCAAAATGAACCAGTTAATTGTAAGAGGTGAAAAAAAGTTATAAATTATTTGCAATTACCACTCCGATATTCCTGGTACACTCATGAAATATTTCCATATATTCTTTCAATATTCCCAGATATTCTTGATATACTTGATATTCTTTATATTCCCAAATATTCTTGATATTCCTCACATTCCCAAATATTCCCAAATATTCCTACATATTCTGAAGTATTCCTGAATATTCACAAATATTCTGAAATATTATATTCCCCAATTAACCAATTCCTTCCTATTCGTACAATTGTATTCGTATAGCTTTTTGCCTGGTGTCTTTGCCAGTGACCCCAACTTTGGCGTGTAGAGTAGGGTGAACCAATTTTTTTCTCGAATTTTCAGGCATATCGCGAGGAAATTATTCGAATCCACACAAAAATAAATCCATTTTTTGCTTAATATTTAGAGGTGACGTATGCCCCATTAAGTTTAAAACGTATTTCCCATTAGAAAAAAGACGTTTTTGTAAATTTTATTCAGAATCGTCAATACTAGCTGAATCGAGTTGAAACTCGACATTTATCTTCACAATGATCCATATAATATGAATGAAATATTATTTTACAAATGTCACAGGGGGCCAAATAAACCCCCTAAGTGAAAAAATGGGTTTTGCGTGTTTTTGGCGCTAATTATGATTTTTTTGCGTTTTTGTAATGCAAATTATTCCTAATACATGAAATACTACTTTATATTGATAATTAGATATTGAAATAAATCGCTTGAACAATTGATTATTGTTTTTAGCAATTTGCTCTTGGAATAGAGATAGAAAAACGCGTTTTTTTCAAAAAATTTCCACTTTTCGTTCAATACAGTTTTTTTTTAATTTCCACACTTTTTGTCCAGTTTTTAATTAGAGTGATGTAAATAATTGATTTGAGTTAATAAAATCAATTTTTTGATGAATTTATTATTATTTTGAATAATACTCAATTGGAATAATGCTAGAAACTTGTGTTTTTTTCTGAAATGTTTAAACTTTTACCACTTTTTACGAAGTGAAGTAATGAATGATGCAAGTTAGACAAAAATAGCTGTTCAAACAATTTATTATTGTTGACAATCATCTTATCTTATATAAGTGCTAAAAAGTTGTCGTCTTTTCTTAACTTTTAAACTTTTTGTCCACTTTTCGCTTTGTAAAGTAATGACTAATGCAAGTTAACAAACCTCCATATCACAAATTATGCAACTTGTAATTTAAAGGGAAAAATAAAATAATAATGCGCATATTTATTAAATGATAGCTCATTTTGGGAAGATACATTCTTAACAAAATATATACATTTTTAATCAAATAGTCGAATTTTCTACGAGAAAAGACGAATTTTCAACAAAATGCATAAATTTGTAACCAAATAGTTTAATTTGCAACCATAAAGATTTATTTTATATTGAAAAGACGAATTTTCCAAAAACTCCCATACATTTTCAACTAAATAGTTTGAACAATGAATGTGATGTTAGTCCAAATTTTATTTGAATAATCTTTAGTTTAGATTTGTTCCGTTTCAAAAATTTGTAACTAAATAATAGCTTTTTTATAATACAAAGATCAATTTTAACCAGAAATGTAGTGGTTAAATTTTCATTCAAGAAACTTATTTTTGAATGAAAAAAGAACCAATTTTCTATAACACAATTGAATTTTCAGTTACAAAAATTACTTTTTAATTTAAAAATACGAATTTCCAACTAAAATTATTTATCTTGAAGAAAAAAAAAATAAACTTTTAATAAAGTACTTCAACTTTCAACCACGGAGTTGAATTTTGAACCTAAAAAGTTGAATTTTCAACGAAACATGGAATAGTTGATACTTCATAAAATAAGTTTTAATTTAAAATTAATAACAGTTGGATTTTACAAACCAAACACAAATTTTCAAAAAATACCAAATACAGAATAATTGAATTTTCAACCAAAACATATTTACAAGTCAAGGAAGAAAAAAAATTGCAATTGAATTGTTAAATGTTTAAGCCAAAAAGAAGAATTCTCAACAAAACAGTAGAATTTTCAACCAAAAAGTGCGACTTTTGAACTAAATTGTTAAATTTTTGACAGAATAACTTACCTTCATACCAAAAAAGGATATAGACCAAAGAATAACACTTTCAATATCATTTGATATTAAACTGTAAGTTTAATAATATATATAATTTAAAAAAAAGTTAAACAACCACCGCAGGGTACCACTAAGAGCAACTGCCATCTAAAAAAAAAAAATGTCAATAGCCCCCCGTAGAACCGCGGTAAAATACACCTTTGGCCACGTCTCACATCCGTGAGATGGGTGGTCACAGGGCACGATGAAATCACAACGACAGGCCGGCTACACCCTGGTGTGTCTTGAGGACACGAAGCGACCCAAGGATGACAGCTTTCTGCATCCATCTCGCAAGTGCCTTGGCATATTTTTGGCATGCGGGTATGGTTTTCATGTTACGAACCAGTGATAATTTCGCAACTCCGAGAGCACCAATCACAAGGACAATTACTCGCACCGAATATTTTGGGTACAGTCGTTGCAGCTCTCTTTTAAGGTCTTGATACCTCTCCTCTTTTTCTTTCTTCTTTGCGGTGATGTTGTATTCGGACGGAGCCGAGAATTCGATCACGAACATAGTTCTTTTCTCGAAGTCTTGGAGAAAAATGTCGGGCCTCGAGTGCGCAACGGAGACTGCTGCCCGAAAATCGTAGTTCCAGAAAATCTGTCACTTTTCGTTTCGGACAATTGACTCTATATCCGTTGGAGCGTCCGGAAGGGCAGGGTCGCGACCAACACCGTAAGAGCGACAAAGGTGGTAATAAAGTACTCTTAGGGCCGCATTATGTCTATAGATATACGTTGTTCCTGCGTGGGTCGGACACCCCGATAGTATGTGTTGTAGGTACTCAGCGTGTGCATGACACGCTCTGCACCTATCACTGGGAACTTCTACCTTGTTCAACGCCGACAGATTGGAGGAGCAAATCTGTCGAAGAAGATGCTTGTATCTGCTTCGGAGAGACTCCTTCACTGATGTTACGTCCTGAATGCGGCTTTGAGGCACGCCCAGGTATGTATAGGTCTCTCCAGTGCTAAGATGCCTAATAACACTTATATCCACAAGCTCAGGGTCTTTGGGAACGCCAGTAATCTTTCCTTTCTTTAAATGAATTTTGGCACACTTGTCCAAACCAAAGTCCATCCCAATCTCTCCTGTGTAGTTCTTGACGATATTTATAGCAGTTTAAAGTTTTCTTCTACCAGCGGCATAGATCTTCAGGTCATCCATATAAAATACATGAGTGACCTTATGCTCACGCTGATTAGTGTCGCCACAGAGGTATCCAGGAGAATTTCGTAGTGCGAGAGATAAAGGCAGAAGTGTGATGAAAAAAAGCAAAGGGCTCATACTATCCCATTGAAAGACGCCCCTCTGGAAGGTGACGTTGTTCGTAGCCAGACGATAATTCCTAGATGAGATGGTAAATCTAGTTTTTCAAAGAGGCATCAATCTCTCTATGCATCTCGCTATGTGTGGATGTACCTTCAAGCTTTCCAACAGACAGATGATAAGTATATGACAGGTTCAATCGAATGATTTCCAGTAGTCAATCCAGGCCATTGACAGGACGCGCTGATGGACTGTAGCGTATTTACAGACACACCTGTCAATCAGCAGGTTCTCTCGACACCTTTTTTCGAGCCTCGTTGTTCGTACATCTCTCGCCATACAGGCCCAATTCGCCGAACAATCCTGTTGTTTAGGACAGCTGTAAAGATTTTATACAGTGTGTTCAAACTAGTTATTGGCCTGTAATTCTCTGGTTTGGAAAAGTTGCCTTTTTTCCGTAGGAGTATAGTGCGTCCTAACACCAGCCACTGTGGAATGGGCGTCTCCGACTTTAAATATGAGGTGAATATGCGGGCCAAATGTTGGTGCCTCTGAGTGCTTTTTTCACCTCTTCGGCAGTGAATGATAGAGACTCCTCCTCAGATTGTATGGGGTTGTCGCAAAACTCCTTGAAGCGGATGATATTGTCAGTATCTTCTTTCAACTGCAGTGTTTTCGGGAACTTGTACACCTCTCTCCGAAAAGTCTCTACCTCATTGGGCTTGGGTGGATTTTTTACAAAAACAGGGGGATCACTGAAGAGGCATGATGGGTCAGCGAGAAACTGTTGATTCTCCCTGATCCATCTCTCCCTCTTCTGTATCCTCTTCCTTAAGTCAGATAACAGCCTTATTTTGTCAACAATATGCTGTTTTATTGTCAGCAGCTTTGACTTTTTCAGTGTGTGGTTCAAGGTCCTGAGTTCTTGCGCGCACTTTCAAACCCTTTCCGTGAACGGTCCACCAGATGTTATGTAGTCAATCATACATTGAACACGGGACGCATTCTGTCTTGCCCATCCAATTTTCTTGTTCAGTTGATGCAAGCATCTTCTTGTCTTTTGATCCAACGTCGGTTTCAGCCTTCAATTTGAATCAGCCAAAGCTCTCGTAGCACCATAAACTAAGCAATTGATGGTCCAAAGGTCGGACTGTTGCGAGATATTGTACTGAAATTGCGATCATCTTCCAGAAGGCGCCTGCTTTCTACGGTTGGTCTTAATGTTGTTTCATCTTCGTCTCCGAGCTCTAGGATGATCGGCATTGTTTGCCGATCCATTGTCGGGTGCTCTGCGCGTTAGATCGTTTTGAACCACATCTACAATATTTTACCGTTAAAGACACCTCACCCAGGTGCCATTCAGCTTTCGGCACGATTCTTACTTACACCTTTGCTTAGGGGTTATTCCTTCGGGACCATCCCTGGACAATTGTCCGCGACTGCTTATTAATTATTGTAACCATATTCAGCAGAAACCCTTGGTACGGGGACCCTCTATCCGCAACCCGAGGGCGCGTTCGGTGGCTTTGTCATAAGCCCTTCGGTTCTATTCCAAAGGAAGCGAAACCGAATATATATATATATATGTGTGTGTGTGTGTGTGTGTGTGTGTGTGTGCGTGTGTGTGTGTGTGTAATTTAATATTCATAATATAAATATATTCTGAAATATTGTCTCATATTCCCAAATATTCCCCCATATTCCTACATATTCTCTCATATTCCCACATATTCCAATACTCTTCATATTCTTTGTATTCCCAAAGATTCCGATATATTCTATATATTCCCGAATATTCTTTAGGGAATATATTTCTGGTACACGAAAAATCAAAGTGGTCGACCCCTCGATTTTTCCATCAAGGACATTCTGCCGATTTAGGCCAGGCGCCCTATGAAATTTTATGTAAAAAATGCTAGCTAAAATTCAACTTCGGGGTCTTGTAGTGCTAGCATGTAGAACAGAAGCCTATATGTTTTCGATCAAGGCTTCGGAAGCACTGTGTGTGTGAAAAATCGTCAAAGATAACAAAAACAGATTCTTCGTTTATTGCAACTTACCTGCACAGAAAAAACTGAGAATAAAATTTGTTGCAGGAAATTTTTTAGAGAGATAAAGTTTTGTTCAGCCAACTTCGCGTCATTCAAAATCGTCACCGGGGCCGTCGACCAGCGCCACCCCCTTTAGTGGTCGGTTGCCTTGATTCGTCACCTCGTCCACGGGGTCTACAAGCGCCACCGACGGCGTCGTTACCTTCTCCCCGCGAGATCTTGTGTTCACGGGACCCAGAATCTTCGGGTTCACCCCGCATCGCGCAGGAGGTTCCGGTGATTTCCCCAGCCGTCCCATCGTCGCCGCCGGCGGCTACTCAACCGCTGACAACAAATCTAAAGAAGAGCCCGGATCCAGACGTGTTGTTCCTTTCCGCGTGTGGCACACTGGAACAATTCTCACCTAATTTGCTGGGGTCGCCGCCTGCAGGATTTAGTCATGCTGCTATCTAAGTCTAAGGGCTTCCTCCCCTCCTGGTCCCACATCTAAGTCTATAGACTCGCTAGAGGCTTTCCCCCGGGTGAACAATAACTCCCCGTCTGACCTAAGCCGGTCGCGCCGAACTCAAACCAGGTCATTCTTTAGAGCCTGGGTAGTCCCGTATCGTGCAGAAAACGAGAATAAGCGCAACGCCCCTCCCCCTCACTGTTCTTCCCCCTTCCCATCGTATTCCATTCTATCCAAAGGGGGGAATTTACAAAAGTCCAGAAAATTAATTAGAATCCGCGATAAAGGCGAAAAAATATTCCAACAGGTTTTGTCGATTTTCTGGACTTCGTTCATTTGCAGTTGTAGTTAATGGTGTTCTTCTAAATTGCAGCAGTTATAGTCTGTGCTTCTGCGTATACGTCCAGCAGGCCTGTCATTTAAGGCAGGGTTCTACTTCATCCGCGCGAAAAAAATGCGATTTTTTTGTAATTTTTTTTTCAAACATGAAGAAAGATATGGATGTAGGGTTTGTTGTGCCTAATAAATATACTCTTGAATTACCTTAAAAAATTTTTTTTAGTTTATTTTATGCGCTCTATATATATGTAAATGGGACTTGCCTCAAAACCACGTTTTTACCGCTTGCTGAAAAAATCTCCGAAACTACCGAAGCGATTGGCCTGAAATTTATACCACATATTCTACACATATACATCAACTGATCGTAGCAGATTTTTTCATTTACATGCAAAGCAAACAAAATGGCGGCAATTTGCAAAACAAAATCAAAAATCTCATTTTTTTGCCTTTTTTTGCAAAAAAAAATAGTAAAAATAATTTTTTTTTATATAAGTCTGCTACCACTGGTTGATGTATATGTATAGAATATCTGGTATAAATTGCAGATCAATCGCTTCTGTAGTTTCGGAGATTTTTTCAGCAAGCGGTTAAAAACGTGGTTTGGAGGCAAGTCCCATTTACATATATACAGAGCGCATAAAATAAACTAAAGAAAATTTTTTAATGTAATTTAAGAGTATATTTATTAGGCACAACAAACCCTACGTCCATATCTTTCTTCATCTTTAAAAAAAAGTACAAAAAAATCGCATTTTTTTCGCGCGGACGAAGTAGAACCCTGCCTTAAAGTTACTGGCTCGTCACTGCACATTTCCATGAATTTCCGTAAATCCTCATAAATTCTCATAAATTTCCACTTTCCATAAATTATCATTAATTTCCAGAAGTTTCATAAACTTTCATCTTCTAGAATTTACAGAAAGGTATCTTTTCCTATCGGAAATTAAATTTATTATAAGAATATGTACTTTTGTAAGTTAGAATTCGAAACTTGTTTCAGAGGTCCCCAGGGGCGAATGCCATTCAGAGAGAACAATATCATAATGACGGTTAAGAAATGAAATTAGAGTTTTTTTCTAAATTCCAACAATTTTTTATTAGTTGAAAAAATTCATAATATACTAACGTGGATTGACGGAACTTGGGCCTGAACTGGTGACAGGTCCATGCCAATTCCATACGCCGTTCTGGTCTTTGATCATCATTATGTCACCGACTATCTTCATTCTGCAACCTGCCATAAAAATTTGTATTAAAGAATTTTGTCAACCAAACCCAAAAATTTGAAATCGGCGAAAAAACATTCCAGGCAGCGGCAGAATTTTTCTGACTTCAATTCACTGCCATTTTCGCACTTTTCAGCCGATTTTTTTTTCAAATTTTTAAAGTTTCTCAATGTCCAGTGAACAACTTTCACGCAAAAAGTTATTTCAACTAACATTTTCTCGATAACCTTACCGCTGGTCGAAGTTGGCAAAACGTGGTTTTCGTTTGGAATTAATTTGTTATTGAAAAACAATAAACATATAGCTTCGATTTAAGAAAGTATATTGCTTGTAGGCATCGATTATGTATTTAGAATAGGCGATAAAAATGGTAAGCATTTTCATGAACAAACGACCGGTGATTTACTTTACATTTCCATAAATTTCCGTAAATGCTCATGAAATTCCAACAAAAGTAGGCAAATTTCTCAAATTCCAATAAATTTCCACGAATTTCATAAATTTTCATATATTTTTAAAATTTGCAGAATTTTTTTACGTGTTTTTCGGGTTTACTTTGAAAACGGGAAAGCTACAACATTCTTGTTTGATAAAAAAATATGGGTAATCAAATGTCTCATAAGACTATGTACTTTTGTAATTTAAAATTAGAAACTTGTTTCAGAGGTCTTCAGGGGCCAAAGCCGTTCAGTGAGAACAATAACTTATTGTCGGTTAGGAAGTAAAATTAGAAATTTTTTCTGAATTCCAACAATTATATTTCAGTTAAAAAAATGTATAATATACTAACTTGGATTGTCAGGATTTGGGGGAGGGTTGGGTGCGCCATGTACCAGCACACCCCATACGCCGGTGTGCGGGTCCTGGTACATCATATTATGATCGGTTATCATGAAATCAGAACCTGCATTAAAAGAACCTCCCACTGTAACATATAATATAGGGATTCTCATTAAAGTATTCTTCCAACAAAACCCAAAAATTTGAAATCGGCGACCACAAAAAATAAAAAGGGATGGGAAAGAGCTAGGGGAAGATTACCAAGAGGTTACAAATGGTAGGTTCAAAATGCAAAGAGGAAGAATAAAAAGGACAGAGTAATGGGAGGAATGGTGATGGGATTAAGAAACGTATGTATAACAGAGAACAATAAAAAAGAGTTGAATGAACATAAAGAAGGATTAATAGTAGAAGAGATAAATATGGGAGGAGAGAGGTAGAATATCATGTGGGTTTATGTGAATGGTGATATGCAGGAGAATCACAGGAGATGAGAGAACTGATGGAAGAAAATAAGCAAGAGAGTAGGCTAATAATAGGAGGTGATTTTAGTGCGAGAACAGAAGATAGAGGAGGAAGGGAATGGGATAAAAAGCGAGAAAGAAAATCCAAAGACAAGACACTGAATGGGGAGGGAAAGAAGTTGCTAAAGAGCCTAGGGGAGATGGGAGGGTTTATCCTAAATGGAAGTATAGAGGGGGACGAGGAAGGGGAATGTACACGTTCAGGAGGAAAGAGAGGAATGGTAATGGATTATGTGGTAGTGCACGACGAAGTAAGAGAGAAGGTTAAGAAACTAGAGGTAAGGAACTGTATAGATTCGGATCACTTTCCCATAATAGTGACGGTAGAGGGAGAAATGAGTAATAACAATAAGGCTAAAAAGGGAGAAAAACTAAAAAGAGCAGGAAGAGGGGATTGGTCAATGGAAGGTAAAGAACAGTTTAAAGAAAAAGTCAGGAATTAGTCAAGTAGGGGATAGAAGTGGATGGGATAAGGATTTCAAACAGAAGAAGAAGGAAGTGAGAAGGGTATTAAGAAAATGGAGAAAAGGGACAAGTAGTGCAGATGAATATAGGAGAAAAAATAAGGAGTATACGGAGTTGTGTGATCAAAAAAAAGAGGACGAAAATAAAAGATTTGAAGCGGAAGCGGGAAGGCTAGGACGGCAGAAAACGTTCGGAAGATGGTAAATAAAGAGAGAAAAAGAAGGAAAAGAGTAGACCAGGACATTGAGATGATGGAATCGAAAAAATATTTCATGGAATTACTAGCAGGGCTAGAGAGGAAAGTAAGGAAAGGAGGAAAAGATGGTAGGGAAAGATATGAGGAGGACATTACAAGAGAGGAAATAGTCAAGGTATTAGGGATGATGAAAGATGGAAAGGCACCTGGCACAGATGAGATTCCAAATGAAGTATGGAAATATGGGGGGACAGAATTGAAGGAATGGGCATGGATAATGTGCAATAGGGTATGGAGAGGAGAGGGGTGGTCAGAGTTATGGAAAGAAGGAGTAATGATACCAATAGTGAAGAAAGGCAAAGGGGAGGAGTTTAAAGATTATAGAGGAGTTACACTAATGCCAACACAGTATAAAGCATATGTGACTGTTTTATCGGAGAGGTTAAAAAAGAAGTTGTGGAGAAAAAGATGAAGCCACCGAATCAGACATTGTTTAGAAAAGGGATGGGGGTAATGGACAATGTATATGGTCTGAACTATTCAGTCAATAGTAGGATTAAAAGGGAGAAAAGGGCAATGATAGTAGTGTTTGTGGACTTGAAGGCGGGTTTTGACTCATTAGACCGAGGCGAGATAGAAAAAGTTATAGTGAAAAAGGGGATACATAAGGGATTAATAAAGAGAGTATCGGACATTTTTAGCGAGACAAAATCAAGGTAAAGGTAGGAGAGCAAGTGAGAGATGGTTTCTGGTTGATGAGAGGGGTAAGGCAAGGATGTCCTCTGCGTCCACTTTTATTTAATATATTAATATCAGACTTGGAAGAGCAAATGAAGAGAAAAGGATGGGGAGGAGTTAGGTTAGGGAACGCAAAGATACATACAGTGGCATACGCAGACGATATAGTGTTAATGGCAGAGGATGAAGGAGTGACGGCGGGCCGAATTACAGGATTAGAGAAATACTTAGATGGAAAGAAGTTGAATTCAAATGTAGAAAAGAAAAAGATAATGAGGTTTAGAAAAGGAGGGGGGAGAAAGAAAGAATGCACGGGGAGATGGAAAGGAAAAAAAATAGAAGAAGTAAAAGAGTTTAAGTATTTGGGATATACCTTGCAAGCAAATGGAGATTATAGAGCTCATATAAGAGAAAGGATAAAAGAAGCAGCAAGGGTAATAAAACATATATGGGGAATAGGAAAAAGAAGGTTTAAGAAAAATTGGAGAAGGAGAATGTGGTTATTTGATACGCTGTATGGCTGGTATTAGGATATGGCTGGTGTTTGACGGAGGTAGAAGAAAGGATAGGGAGGGCTATATAATCAACGAGATGGGAGGAAGAAAGGAGCGAGTTCTTCAAGGCTAGAGATATAGAAGACGGGTCTGGAGTCAACTATGAAGAAGTGGAAAAAAAGGAGCGAGAAAGAATTTATTGGCGGTTATGAAATGGATTTTTTTTCTAAATCATAACAAATTTTTCTAGGCTCAAAAATTCAATATATACTCACAGTCATGATCACTGTTATGACCAGAGATGCCTAATCCGCCAAATTGAGTTTGCAAATCATCCACTGATGTACGCGCACCTGTACAATGTAATATTGTTATTTTTATTACAGAATTTTTTCAACGAACACCAAAAATTCGCTACTGCTCCAAAATGGAGATGCCAAAATGTAATCCCAAAGTCAATTATCATTAAAAAAAACAAGGGTCAAAATGTCGATGATGTAAATATATTTTGAGAATCCAGGCCCCTTGGTTTATGTACTTTTAGAGCATTATGCAATTTCGATTTCTTAATGCTTATTGAAAAACGTGCAAAAATAAATTTGGACCAGATCAATAAAAAAAAAGGTAAAAAAAGTGTTAGAAATTATTTGTAATTATTCTTTTGTCACGTTTGTAATTTACAAAAAGAATTATTTGAAGCCCTTTAATATGTCTTCGGTCAATAAAAACTTGGGCCATACTATGCACTTCCATATACGAATGCAAAAACAACGAAAAGTAAAAAAAGTTATTTTCCCAGAAGAAATGGAAAGATTCCGAAATTTATAGTTAAACTTTAAAACAGTCAGATGTAAATATTAAAGTAACATTTTACACAAATTATGTAGAGCAGACAATTAATTTTTAAATTAAGAAAAAATGTATCCCGTTTTTATGTCTTTTAATTGAACTTTCTGCAAACGCGGTTGACTTTGCGAAAACTAATTTTTTTTTAAAAAGCATAATTCGAAAGCTTGATAAAATTTGAGAAAAAAAACTTGACGTATACTTTTATCTGTAATTTTTGTATTTCGTCCAAAAATATCAATTGTTTACATTTTTTTAAATTACATTATTGCAGCTACTTCTTCCAACTAATGTGGGGGAAACATTTTCAAAAAATCAGAAAAGTCCATCGTTATACTCAGTTTTAGGATTTTTAGAAACAAATATGGGCAGTATTGGATCCGTCCTTCCGACTTTGTAACTTTCGACGCCACATATATATGAAAGAATTGAGCAACTATGGCCGCAATAATGGATCCGCCGTTTTGATTTTTTAACTTTTGACATCATATTCCAACTGGAGCAGTGCTCACATTCACAAAAACACATAAAAAACTGGAGGTTCATTAATGTTGTGGTTTACGCAAAAGTTGGCATTCTATAGAACTTAGGCTCTAAAGGAACTCTTTTTGAGGGTTCCTTTCTAGATCTCTGATATCCGATAGATGGCCATTGGCGGGTTCCAGCGTTTTCCATTGCGCATGTGCAGAAAAACACAAGCCGATTTGAAAGTGTATTAAATTTTTCTCCGTGCAATATTATTAGATCCCAATAATAAAGTAAAATTTGGAGTTTTAAAATACCCTTGACTATTTCACAATCTTTGAAATCTTTTGATATCCCTTTAAATCTTTTTACTCTCATTAGGATTTCACAGAATCTTAAAAAATACCATATAATTTTTTAAATCCTTCAAAATCCCTGATATATTGAAATCGATTGAAGAATCTTGGAGTTTTCAAATATACTTTACTATTTCAAATTCTGTGAAATCTTTTGATATCCCATGAAATCTGTGAAATCCTTGAACATACATTCAAATTATTAAAACCAATTGAAAAATCTTGGAGTTTCCGAATACACATAACTATTTTAAAATCTTTAAAATTTTTCGATATCTCTTGAAATATTTGTATTCTCTTTGAGATTCCTCGGAATTCAAAAAAAAAAGTCATGAAATCTTTGAAACCCTTCAGGATCCCTCTAATTTATTGAAATCGCTTAAAAAGTCTTGGAGTTTTGAAATATCCTTAAATATTTCAAATTCTTTAAAATCTTTTTATTCTCTTTAAAATTTCTCGAAATCTTTAAAAAGATCATAAAATCTTTGAAATCCTTTAAAACCCCTTATATTTATTGAAATCGATAGAAAAATCTTGGAGTTTTAAAATATCCTTAAATATTCGAAATTGTTTAAAATCTCTTGATGTTCAACGAAATCTTTGAAATCCTTTGAAATAAATTCAAATTATTGAAATCGATTCATGAATCTTGGAGTGTCAAAATACATATAACAATTTTTAATTCTTCTAAATATCTCAATATCTCTCAAAATCTTTTTATTCTCTTCTAGATTTCTCGGAATCCTTAAAAATTAAATAGAATCATTGAAAACCTCCAAAATCTCTATGATTTATTGAAATCGATTGAAAAATTTGTGAGCCCTAAATTACCCTCAAATATTTTAAATACTTCAAAATATTTTGATATCTTCTGGAATCCCTTAGTTTCTTCAATACATTTTTTCTAAGAGATGTTCCTTATTGTGCCAGCTTCTTTGGAACCAAAAACTGGTTCTATTAGCAACCCAGTTTTTTGTATGTGGTATTACTACATTCAGGCGGTGAAATGACGGGTTTTCCTCATAGGAAAAATCAATTAACTGTCTTCAAAAATGATAGGTATTCAGGAATTAGAATCGATTTAAACACGTGTATCAATTGGAAACAAGCGACACGTTGCCAAAAAATGCACACAAATGCAAAAACTTTTGTTGGTATTTTTAAAAAATTGGTACCACGGGGTTGTTGTGGACACATATTGATTACTCCAAATTCTATTTAAAAATAATGAATTCAAAATGATATGTGAACTATAACGATATAATAATAAAGAATTTTAAAAAGTTCTTCACAATTGAGGGGCTGATAGCATAAGTGGACTAAAAAAAAGGGTCACAGCAAAAGTGAGTTGATGTTTTCGAGGAATCTGTATTATCATCAGAGAATAACAGAAATTTATAAGGTCTGTTTCAGACTAGATGGAGCTATGAATTTAAGGCATTCTAGGTCCATGTCATTAAGATGTCTTCACAATGTTGAAAAGACATCATCAGACCGTGCGACGTCTTTACGATATCGTAAAGACATCTTAACGACGTCGACATAGGATGTTGCAAAGTCGTCCTAAATATGTGTTAACGATGTCGTAAAGACGACACCATATTTCGCGCCCACTGGGTTACCGCAAATTACAGAAATTCCACGTAATTATTTCAAAATTTAAAGTAAATTGGGTTAGATTGAAAACCCGATCCGAATCGACTTGAAGTCTGCAGGAACCCATCTCAGCGCCAGAAAAGCAGAAGAGAGTCAAATCAATTCTATGTATTGAAAACACAGTTGACACATTGTGGATAAATCAGAGCTGAGTTATTGAAATGCAAATGTAGAGAGCATTAAGAAGTAAAAAAATGATTTAACATAAGTTTCAGAAGAAAGCTTTGAGAGAATGCCTGGTGAGCTTCTCTCTGAAATTAATTTTAAATTTGGATTCCAGAATTGATATTAATAAGTTTAATTAATCAGTTAATGATATTTGTTATTATTCAGTATTAATTTTGCTTATCCTATTTAATTCAGTGAAAATCCAATGGATGTCAGTGGAAAGTTACTAATACTTCTAGTAATATCACTGATGATTCAGAGAAATTAACCAAAAATACACTACGAATTATATTTTACACTAATTATTTGAGATATTTTGTTCTGTTCGAGGTATATGCGGTTCGATTTCCTTAGAAAAGAAGTACTAGAGTTATTCGAGTCTACGGAGAGGATGACATATATCGTGCATGTGTTGTTTAATGTTTTCTTTCGTCGCGTTTTTTTTTTCATTATATCGTTATCGAAATTCAAAGAAATTACATGGAACTATGTTTGAAATTTTTTTCAAATTTCATTGTTTTAGTCCACAGCGCGACGGCTCTGCTTAACTTTGTCGCATCCCCACCGCCTGGCCTGATTTTTTATCACGAAATCGCAGATTTTCACTTTGACGCCGGAATACGAAATCTCCACGTGTCATCCCTAACACGTCACCCAATTCTGTCGATGTTAACAATCGGTTTCAAGAAGAAGGAAAAATCGAACCGAAATGGATCTTAATGCTTTTGGGAATAGGCTACAATACATTTCTCATGAAAAATTTCGGTTCGATCTAAAATTGGCTATGTAATGATACCCATTTAATATTTATGCTGTTTTCTCTTCATTCTAGTTTAACACAGTACACTCTCGGTAACTGCCACTCTGACGGGGTTCTAGGGGAGTATAATTCAAAGAATTCGGCACTTATTGTGTACACCCACTCTGCTCCATCGTATAACCACGCTGCGTTGGAGCTCGTACTTTGGGCCATGCGCAGAGACTCGCAGCTACTCGCAGTCGCTCAAGCGGAAGTCACAATGGAGTGTGCGTCAAATATGTTTGGAGAAGAAGGGCCCAAAAGTGGACATTACGGAGCTTGCATTTAGCGGGAGTGTAGGGGAAAGTGGGGTATGGTGTCAGTGCGGGGCACGGTGACTCTGGCTAATAATGCTCGTGTTTCCTGAGTTTTATATCTTTTTTTTACATAAAATAGCTTCCTTGAGTACCAAAGAAAGCTTTTTTACGTAAAAAAATTAATATGAAAATGACAAAACACGAGCTTTATTTGCAAGAGTCGCCATGCCCCGCACTGACACCATACCCCACTTTCCCCTACTGTACTTTTAATTTCCATCCAGTATATTAATAAACAAGCTCACTTTGTTTATTGAAATATTTGGTACAATTCTGAGCTATTGTTTATAAATATACTCGCCAGTTTTTGAGAAAATTCAGATGAAAGGATTTAAAATCAATGATGCTAGAAACCTATAATTTTACACAATTGTAACCAAAATTTTTTTTTTTTAGCATTTTCATCACCGCTTAGGATCCGACACTTTATTTCTGACAATTTGAAAAACGGATATGAAATCAGGGACACAAAAAAATACCCAAAAAATTGTGTTGAAAAAGAACTATTTTACAAGTTTTTCACAACTTCTCATGGCTCTAGTCTACAGCGCGACGGCCCTGGTTAACTTTGTCGCATCCACACCACCTGGATTGAATTTCGCGCGACAAAAATCTTACGCCGGCAGCCCATTTTTCGTCGGGACTTGCCTATGTACTGTGATTCCGTGCGACAGAATTAGTCCAGGTGGTGGGGATGCGACAAAGTTGAGCAGGGCCTTCACGTTATGGGTTAGTCGCATGAAAAGTTTTCAAAAATTCCAAACATGATTCCATTTCATTTTTTTGAAACTTTGTTAATGATATAATAGAAAATAAACGCTGTGAAAAAAACATCAAACAACACATAAATTATTGTATATCTCTTCCGCTCTGTAGACTCAAATGGCTCTATTATTTTTTTTGTGAAGTACTCGAATCGCGCACACCTCGAACAAAACGGAACAGTGTTGGGTATCTTACTTTTTTTTGTAACTGATTGCAGTTACGTTACTTAGCGGAAAAAGGTAACTAGTTACATTTACTGGATAAAGTAACTTCAAGTTAGCTCAAAAGTTACTCTTTAGCTTCCTTTATTTTATAGTTTAAAAGTCAAAATAACTAAGATTTCGACTTTTTATCAGAATAGTTAAATTTTCATCAAAATACATGCATCTTCAAACAAATGGTTGCATTTTCATATCGAATTAGTATTCAACAAAAAATTTCATTTTCAACCAAATAGTTGAACTTTCTACCATTTTTAAAACTAAAAGACGAACTAATTAATTTTGCTTCCTCATAGAGGAAGCTTTGTAATGGTAACATTTTCCAAAATTTTTATATTCATTTAATTAAACCATCCCTAATTTAAAAATGTCTAATACAATGTCCTAGGAAATTTTCCGGATGTGTGTGTGTGTGTGTGTGTGGATGTGTGGATGTGTGGATGTCACGCTTTTTTGTGAACACGATAACTAGAAAACGGTTGCAGATAATTCGATGAAATTTGGAGGGTTTATTTTCCTCACTAATGTCTTAAAACTGACCGGAGGATTTTTTAAAATATTTAGTGGATTTTTTTGAGCACTCAATAATATTTTTAAAATCGGTTTTTTATAGTAAAACTTTTTTCATTAACATAATTCAAAGTTGATGCAAGAATATCAAAGATTCATTGGTTCGAGACAAATCGATTGACCTACAATATTAATACATTTTATTGAAGAGTAGAAAAGTCATGGTAATTTATATATTTTTAAAATCTTTCTTTAAAGTAAAAGTTTTCTTATTTTCATAATTTGGAGTTGATGCGAGAATAGAAAAAATGTGTTGATTCGAATCGAATCGATTGGCCTATAATATTGATAAATTTTATTGAAGAGTCAGGAAGCTATGGTAATGCATAATATTTGAAAATACGGTTTTTTATAGTCAAACTTTTTTCACTAACATAATTCAAAATTTTTGCAAGAACGGAAAAGCTCTCCTGATTCGAGGAAAATAGATTGATCTATAATAATAATAATAATGGTAGCTCTAAGAAAGCATCCAGAGGCGACTGTTGTCGCCTTCAACACTCACGGCCGCTGTGTAAGGATAACAGCGGCAAAGACAAACTGCAAACTACACCATGCTCCTAATTTTGTACCTACAACATCATCGTAAATGATTTCAAACATCGTATTAAAATAACTTATAACATCCTCATCTCATCAGTCACTTGACTGAGTCCGTGGCTATGAAGAAAAACCGGGTTCACCCGAGAAAAAGTTTGAAAAAAAAAATAATTACCGAAAGTGTTCTCGCGTTATCGTCGCGGTAGGGCTTGAGCTTTCCTCTAATGAATTTGACGGCTATGTTGGCCGTAGCGTTGCTACTGACAGGGTTTCCCATGCCAGACAGGCAGAGAACGAAGAGGAAAGTGACTAAGAGGAACACGAAAACCCATAAATGGAGAGTATTTTAAAATTTTCGAAACGCTTCTCGCTACCCGAGGATCGTCGGGGCGCCCCTGGAGCCACCGCTGGGGGCCACAGCATGCGGGACGGTGGTGATGGTGAGCTGCGAGATAGTCAGGCAGATCTCACTAATCAAACAGCTGGCCAGCAAGAACATCTGCGACATACGGTAAGCAGTGAAACATCAACTGTGTCTGCTGAGGATGCTTTGGCTAGCGTCAACTATATGCAGCCAACCACTTCAGCAGAAATACCGTGAGAGAGCATCAAGTGGGATACCACAATGAATGAGGAACTGATGCGTCTCTATTATGAAAGTGCGAAGTTTGAAACATCAGGAAAAAAGGGGCAAAATTTCAGAACGAAATTTGCCGCAAAGTATCCTCAAATAGAGAAAGTCGCATTAAGAGATCTTATCGCTAAGGTGAAGGACATCAGGACTAATCTACTCATCTCAGCAGATCGAGCAATGGAGATTAAACAGCAGGTTGATTTGGAGTGGAAAAACAACGGCAATGAACAGCAGTTGGAGGAAGCCGCGTCACACGAACAAGCTGTGGCAATTGATGTTCTTCCTCAACCTGGCGATCATCCAGCACCACCACATCCTCCGGAGGTAGGTGGCCTAATACAACCAGTGCCAGAAGCAGAGGTTCAACAACCAAGGAGGCGATTAAAATGGACATACCATATGAACAGAGATGTGATGCGCTCTTGATTTTGGCAAAGAAAAGTGGGCAAAGTGTAAGGAGAGAACATCATCGTCTCTCCTTACTTAGGTACTCAGAACTAGCCACAAGAGTAAATGAGCAGAATCTAGCAGATCAAAAACGCTCAATGTCTGTAAGCAAATTGCTTTCGGCTGTTGAAATAGCTGCCATCGAAATGGAAGTGGAACAGCAGCTTCCTATTGATGAACTTCTATTGGAAGATGTGGACAACGAGGACTTGATTGCAGCTGAAGGCATAGGTGCTAGGGATAATGTACATCAAGTACCGGATGAACTACAACCACATCCGGACATTATAAACGATATAAACAGAGAAGTCCCAGAAAAACTACAGCACCTTGAAAGGAATTTTCGTCATGCTTTACTAGAGTTCAGATATATAGAACCAACACAAAGGCATTCACTGCCCAAGATGAACGTCACAAATGTTCTGCGTGCACTAATAGAACACCTGAACAGCAAGGTTTTACCTATGCATTTGAATGCAACACAAAATGCGTTAGAGGTGCAAACTCTTGTATACTGTGCAGCTGTCGCAACCGTTAGAACGTTGGGCCGCAGAACTAGGCCTATAAATGCAGTCTTCGCCCCAAGACAGGAGCGAGATCCACCATGGAAGATCAGGTTGGATATGGATGTCAGCAAAGTAAGGTGCAAATTGGGTCGACTGACTCAATATAAGAAAGGAAATAGAACCAGAAAGCTGATACACCATGTTATAAAAATCATCCACCCTCGGTACATCGAGACATTGACACCAGCAATATTGGATGAGATTATAGACTCTCAGCGGCAGAGACTTGACGTTCTTACTGCTAGGCTGCGTCGGTACAGGAAAAGTAGTGCAAGGAGGCAACAAAATCGAACCTTTCAGGCAGATGAAAGAAGGTTCTATCGTGAACTGAGTGTAAAGCAAAGTAACCAACAAGACGCCGAAGTCCCTCAATTGGAAGACATGACTAAATATTGGTCAGATGTTTGGGGAAAGACTAACAGAAGCAATTTGGACACTGCGTGGTTCCAACTAGAGAAAGCAAGAGCAAGCAATAACCCTGAAATGGAGCTAACAAAACATCACTGCTTTAGATTTTTCAGCGGTTTTGAAAAAAGCATGTAACTGGAAAGCTCCAGGTCCGGACATGGTGCACAATTTCTGGTACAAGTACCTGACTAGTGTGCATCCTGCGTTGGCACGGTGTTTTCAGAAGATCATCGAACATCCAGATCTGATGCCAGGCTTTATGCTGCAGGGTACTACGTATATGTTGCCTAAAAAACTAGACGCTCAAAATCCATCTGAATTTCAACCGATAGCCTGTCTTCCAATAATATATAAATGTCTTGCAGCTCTCATAGCAGATGAGGTATATTCTCACTGCGACGAGAATGACATACTTACAGAAGAACAAAAAGGATGTTGTAAAAACTCCCGAGACAGTAAAGATCTAGTCACCATAGACGCTGTTGCCATGACGCAAGCTCGTAAACACCAAAGGAACTTGCATATGGCATACATTGACTACAAGCAAGCGCTTCCTTCCGTACCACATGACTATATGCTTGAAGTCTTAAAAGTATACAAAATTTGTCCACGCATCATTGACTTCCTAAGTCGTGCAATGATGCTTTGGGGTACAAGGATCAGGTATTTTGATCATGGACAACCAAGGATAACTAGATCAATACGCATTACGACGGGTATATTCCAAGGAGACTCCTTCAGTGTATTATGGTTCTGTTTAGCGTTGAACCCATTGATCAAAACTTTAGATAGCATGTCTCATGGGTTCCGAGTGAATGATAATGAGGATGGTCATCAAGTGACCCATCTTCTATACATGGATGACCTGAAGCTATACGCTAGTTCGGACGAGAAACTGCAGCAAGTGATTGATGTTACAAAGCAGTTTTCCAATAATATCAACATGGAGTTTGGACTAGATAAATGCCGAACAGTGCATTTAACCAGAGGAGAATTAGATACCGCAGAGATAGAGAACGATTTCGGAAATGACGTCGAGACAATGGCTGAGGGCGATTCATATAAATACCTGGGTGTTCTCGAATCTAAGGGTATTCAGCATACGATAGTTAAGAAAAGCCAAACAACTGCCTTCACTACAAGACTCAGGTGGGTTCTGAAGAGTTCTCTTAACTCGGCAAGCAAGATCAGGGCAATCAACACCTATGCCATCCCTGTTCTCACGTACTCCTTTGGGCTCATCAAATGGTCGAACACTGACCTCGAACGATTAAACAGAATCATCCGCGTAGAAATGACGAAACACCGAATGCACCACAGTAATTTGGCGATTGAAAGGGTAGTTCTACCACGACATAGAGGGGGCAGGGGCATTGTAGATGTCAGAAAACTGTGTGAGTCACAAGTTACACAGTTGCGAGACTATTTAACAGCAAGCGAGATGTTACGCTTTACAACACCATCTGTAAAGCGGATCTTGACGACACGCCCTTGAATTTGTCCTCAGAGGAGTCCTTGAATATCAGGGCGGAAACCATAGAGGAATTAGAAACGCAATGGAGACAGAAAGCCATCCACGGCGAACACCCCAAAACGTTAGATCAATATGAAGTGGATAGTGAGGCATCCAATATTTGGCTGAGAAAGGGAGTCCTGTATCCAGAAACGGAAGGATTCGTCATTGCGATTCAGGATAGGGTTGTCAGCACCAGGAATTATCGCAAACATGTGTTACATCAAGACGTGGTTGACCGGTGCCGATTATGTGGAGATACCAACGAATCCATCGAGCACATTATTGATGGTTGTCGCGTAATGTCTCAAAGAGAGTATACGCACAGACATAATTATGTGGCGGGCATTATACATCAACAACTTGTCCTAAACCTAGGACTCTTAACAGAATGGATGCCTTTCTATAGATACATTCCAATGTCCGTTTTAGAAAATGAAGATTACATCTTATATTGGGATGTGACTATCCAGACGGATCATTACATCCGAGCCAATCGACCTGACATCGTGATGCGAGAGAAAAAAGGTGGAAGAGTCTACATCATCGACATTGCTTGTCCGCTTAACCGAAATTTGCAGGCAACCTATACAACCAAGATTCATAAGTACAGCGAGCTAAGGCATGAAGTAAAGGCAATATGGAGGAATGTGAAACATGCATCTATCCATCCTATTGTGATTTCGGCTACAGGCAATGTGCACGCAAGGTGCACTGAACATCTTGAACATTTAGGAGTCAGTAGGGTACTGGCGGCAGCTCAGAAGGCGGTTTTACTAAACATCTGTCGCATTGTAAGAAACTTCCTAGACCATCAGGAAGCAAATGACTAAGAACCTATGGCGTGATACATGGTAGCTCTAAGAAAGCATCCAGAGGCGACTGGTGTCACCTTCGACACTCACGGCCGCCGTGTAAGGATAACAGCGGCAAAGACAAACTGAAAGCTACACCATGCTCCTAATTTTGTACCTACAACATCATCGTAAATTATTTCAAACATCGTATTAAAATAACTTATAACATCCTGATCTCATCAGTCACTTGACTTAGTCCGTGGCTATCACGAAAAACCGGGTTCACCCGAGCAAAAGTTTGAACGAAAAAAAAAATAATAATTTTAAGGCGTCGGGATGTGGCGACCTCATCGCCCGAGAGCTCCGGCTATTGCAGTCAGCCGCGTTGCTTTGGGCTAACTCCCCAATGTAACGAATTATGCGGTTACGACACAAGTATCGCGCAGTGCCACCCACAATAGGCCTCTCTCGGATGGAGGCCATGGTTCAGTTGGGAGTGGCAATGGGAACGAACCGTGGCGACGACCAGGCAATGGCCCCGGACAAACGCGAGAACATCGATTTAAATGGTCGGACCAACTCAGGAGGGACCTTCTTACCTGTTGGCAAAGAAGCTCACCGGCGCGCAGAGGATTCGTGAAGAGGTTACATGACCGTTGGGTCAATATGCACCCGGAATATGCTCATAAAACGCCTCAGTATTTAAGAGATAAGGTATCCTTCTTGCGAAAAAACGGATATGAAGCTCTTTATCAACAGGAAGAGGAGCAACATCCTCCAGCGAACATTTCACCCGTTCCAACAAGACCACCTTTGCAGATAGCCAATAATACCAACATGAGAAGTAGGAGATCTATCCACCAAAAAGTCTTCCTCAGGATGGACAAATTAGCTGAAGCTAATACTGCT
>CAKNXH010063499.1:174740-189292 GCA_932178445.1 Andricus quercusramuli | reverse complement strand
ATAGAGTTTCAACAAACAACGATTAAAGGAAGATTTCACAAATATTCCAAACATTTCATAAAGATTTCAACAAATTTCACAAAGATTTCAAAGATTCCAACAAGGGTACAGTACACTAGATTTCGAAGATTTCAAAACATTTCAAAGATTTTAAACGATCTCAAATTTTTCCTGGAGATTTAAAATGATTCAAAAAAGATTGTAAACGATTAAAAAAAAAACAGAAAAAGTTCACAAATATTAGAAATGTTCCAGTTATCTAAAACAAGTAGAAAATATTCCAGAAAGATTTCACAAATGTTTCAAAGAATTCATTAAGATTTCAAGAGATTTCAAAAAATTACACAATTACTTCAAAGACTTCAAAGATTTGAAGGATTTTACAAAAGCTTTGAAAAATTCCCAAATATTTCCCAAAGTTTTCACCGAAATTTCAAGCTTTCACTGAGGATTGTAATTCTTCAAAAGATTCCAACAAATTCGCACATAGTTTAAAAAATTGCAGAGTCTTTACAAACATTCAACAGATTTCAGTGATTTCAAAGAGTTGACAAAGAATTACAAATATTTCCGAAGGCTTCACAGAGACGACTTACGTTCGCAAAAAATTAAGAATTTGTTTATTTATGATTCGGCTTTGTCTAGAAACAGTTGGCCGAAAAATATGAAATGGCTCTATTTTTATATGTGTAACAAACGTTTATTTCATTATTTGATGTGAAAGAATGAGACCTGAGAAAATTTGATTTCTCTGGTAAAATAAAAATAATAATTTAACTAACTTGGAGGAGCAAAAGAATGTCCAATACATGGGCTTGATGTAATTTGTTCCACAGAATTGAATGACGCTATTAATTTTTGTGTTTCTTGAATATTAAAACAAACTGTGTGAATAAAAATTGTTTGAACTACTTTAATTCAAATTTTACATCACATTGTTCGGTGGAATTTTAAAGAACTTTTAAGCCAATATTTTCATTTTTCATTGAGAAAAATAAGTAGTAAGTGGTTTTTGAGATAATACGACTCACTTTTGCGATTTTTAACTTTTTCAGTAGCAAAAGAAAAAAATGTCAAAAATAAATTTGACTTTTTTATAACACACTTCTTTAAAAATTTCTTTTAGGCCTGAAAGAAAGTTTACGTTCTTTGCTCTACGGAACCTTTTACTGTACACTTTTTTGGGCACCTATGCCGATTTGTCGGCCCTTTTAGTTTTCTCAAAAAACCGGACTTTTGGGGTGGAGATGCTGGCAGCGTACACTTCAGAAAATTTGAATATTTGAAAAAATCAACAGCGCCAGAATTTCGTTTTTTTTGGGGGCTCTCCTAAACTGCAAAAATTATTTTCCAAAAAACAACCCCTGTTTCCCAAAAATTACCATTAACATAACTTACGCATCCAACCTAAATGTAAGCATATCTGAATTTCCGTCTATTTTTGGACTTCTCAAAATACTCAGAAATTATTTTGAAAAACCAACCGTGACCTTTAAAAATAACCCAAAGAAAGAGATGTGGAATATGTACGTGAAAACATATACCGTAGGTCTGAGACAGTTTTGGGCTCACTAAAAATGAGAAGTAAAATCGTTAGAAAACAACCCATAAAACTAACATCTACCCATAATCAAAAATATAGATATTAAGCAAAAAAAATATATAAATCAAAAAGCCAATGATTTTACGGGGTTCACAAAACAATGCCGAAAAATTTCCAAATGAAAAAAAATCATACTAGTCACCGTCGTCATCTCCACAGTAATATTCAACAACCTTTAAGAACTACCCCTATCACATTTAACGAACCAAATTTCAGCTGCCAATAACGAACATTTCCGAAACAATTTCAAATTAGAAATAATCACCACAGGAAACTTTTGAAGACTATTTAATACACCTACCCTCACAGTAATATTCGACGGCCCCCAGAAACTACCTCTATCACATTTAACGAACTTCGTCTCATCTGCTAGGGGTTGTGGAATATTACTGTGAAGGTATTTATTAATTAGATTCATGGAATGCTGTCTGCCGTGCTTATTTTTAATTTGATTTTTTTTTATTCTAGTTGAAGGCTGCTGTGACTTGGTTCGTTTAATGTGATAGGGGTTCCCAGAAGTTGAAGAAATGAAGTTCCCAGGTGTTGTGGAATATTACTGCGAGGGTAGATATACGAACTAGAGACGTCGGAAGTTGTTTGTGGTGATTATTTGTAATTTACATTTTTTTGCGGTTTCAGTTGATGGAAGGTGAGACATTTGTTTCGTTAAACGCGATAAGGGTAGTTCCTACGGGTTGTGGAATGTTACTGTCGAGATAGATGTAATAACTTGAGTTTTGAAAAATTGTCTGAAGTAATTATTTTTTATTTAAAATTTTGTTGGCGTTTTTAATTGCAGGCATCTGACAAATGGTTCTTTAAATGTGAAATGGGTAGTTTTTAATGGTTGTTGAATGTTGCTGTGGAAATGAGGATATGAAAAAGAATTTTGGTTTTTTGATGATGACTGTGGAGTTGGGGGTTCAGTTGAGAGTTTTGCGAAGGTGATTAGTATGATTTTTTTGTATTTTAACATTTTTCTGCAGTGTTTTGTGAACCCCGCAAAATCATTGACTTCTGATTTATATATTTTTTTGGTTTCGTTCAATATCTATATTTTTAATCAGGGATAGGTGTTAGTGTTATGGGTTGTTTCCGGACAATTTAATTCATTATTTTTAGTGAGCTCAACACTAGCCCAGACCTACGGTATATATTTTCTCGTACTTATTCAGTATATTTCTCTTTTGGGTTATTTAAGGATCAGGGTTGATTTTGAAAAATAATTTTTGAGTGCTAGGGCCAGTTGTAAAATAGCCCGAAATTCTGATATAGGCACATTTAGGCTGGAGGCGGAAGTTATTTGAAGGGTAATTTTTAGGAGACAGGGGTTCTTTTTTGAATATCCATTTTTGCAGTTTTTGAGTACCCATAAGAGCCCGAAATTCTGGCACTTTCGATTTTTTCAAATTTTCAAATTTTCTGTAGTTGAGGTGCTGGCTGTCAGCACCGCCAAACGAAAGTCCGGTTCTTTGAGAAAAATAAAAGAGCCCGAAAATCGGGATTGTTGCCCAAAGAAAGCCCAAAATTATGATACGCTTACATTTAGTTTGTATGCATATTCATTTTGAGGGTAGTTTTTAGAAGATAGGGGTTGTTTTTTGAAAATTAATTTCTGCATTGTTGGAGAGCCCCAAACAAGCTCAAATTTCTGGCGCTACTGATTTTTTAATTTTTCAAATTTTCTGTAGTGGAGGTGCTGGCGGCCAGCACCTCCATTCAAAAGTCGGTTTTTTAAGAAATTTGTATCAGCTAAAAATTAAGTTGGCCCCTCATTGTCATGGAATTATATACATATAAAAAGATATAATTTTTTATATACTTTCGATAACCATAAAGTAATCCTTTGACCCTATCCAAAAAATGTATGCTGTGACCTTGGGTGTGAGTATATGATAGAAAAAATTGCAGTATGACCACCAATATTTCATTACAAAAAAAATGGTTACAAAATAACAATAATTTTTTCAACTTCATCTCGTAGAATTAATTAATTTTTATATTATTTAATTGCCCCAAGATGCACAGACGGAGGGAAACAGATTGCAAAGAAAAATTTTGGGAACATATGTTAGCATACGCGTATGGCTATAACGTAAAATTGCCGAGGATATGTTGGCAAACATTTCCGTTCAAAACTTATTAATTTTGATTATTTATTCAAAAATTCAAAATTATGGGTACATGTGAAGATTATTGTTTTCAACATATGTTGGGAAAAATTTAGTTCAAGCTGTAATAAATTTCAAAAAATCTTCATTGCATAGCATATGAAATGAAATTTTTACCAAACTAGGTTCACAAATTTCATATTCAATCTTTACGTGTACCCATAAACTTAATTTCCTTCTAACATATGTTAGAAAAATTGCACCCCACATTTATTTTCTTCTGTCTCCGTATCTAAAAATGTGGCCTTTTTCAGTTTCAAAACTGTAGAATTAAATGTTTTGCCGCACCCTCAGCAAAGTATTCTGCAAAATACGTACAATGATGATAAACATATGTTTAAACTGTTTCAAGGTGAAATGCGAATTTTTGGATATAGTGGATATCTGGATGTAAGGCATTTTAATGTGTGATCGCTTTACTATTATATTAAATTCTACTTACATGCAGCATTACGGAAGAACATTAGCACGTAGAAGAAGAGGATACACGTCACAGTGTCCATCTTGCTGGAAGAAAAAAACTGCTCTCCGGAGACTTTGTTGAACTTCAACTGCAAAGACCTTAAACTAGCTGTACTTATATAGATTATATAGATTATATAGAGCCTTCACGTCATATTGCCAAACATTATCCCTACATTTAGGCGTTGAAGTGGCGTTTCACCTTATACCAAATATCTATTTACTATCCTTGAAAATGCTAGATACTCGGGAAGTCAACTCAATCTAAACGTGTCATATGGAAAGAAGCGACACATTGCCAACGAATTTACATAAACGCAAAAACTTTTGTCAATATTCTTAAAAATTGTTACTGCGGATTCTTGTGGACACTAGCTGATTATTTTTAATTCATTGTGGGCAAATTACAGAATTAAAAATGATAGATAATAATAATCACTTGTTTAGATGTAGTTTAGATGATAAGTAGCTTATTAAGTTATTAAGGGACTTAAGTAATAATATTAAATAATTAATTAATTAATTAAGTAGTAAGTAATAATAAAATAATTAGTTAATTTAAGTAAGTAATTAATTAGTTAGTTAATTAAGTAGTTTAGAAAGTTTAGATGTAGCTGTCACTTGACTTAGTCCGTGGCTATGACGAAAATCCGGGTTCACCCGAGAAAAAGATTTGATAATAGATCTTTATTAAGATGCCAACAACATATACAAAGTGTTCAGAAAATATGAATGGAAGGGCACTTAAAGGGCCGAGGTACAGGTTAGAGCTGCTTTGCAAACTGACCTTTATTGTATGACGATATAATAATAAAAAAGTTTGAGAAATTTTTCTCAATTGCGGGGATGATAGCAAATTTGACGGATCTGCATGAATTGTGACACCGAGACTCGAATACGGCACCTAAAATCACGCAAGGAAGTAGGTCCTGACAGGTACTACCTTTTTGCCGAACACCGACCAGGTCTCAGGGGACGTGGTATTACGTAAGAAAGCAGTACAAAGATCTAGGCTTCTCCCAGTTGTGGGACCTCAGAAAAGGCAGCATCTGCAGATAAAATAATCATTAATTGCAAAATGAACACAAGTATTTATAAAAATTGCGGAAAGAAAGTAATATATTGATATTGCCCAGTTTTTGATGGCTCAAGGCTCATGTAGGGGGTAATGTAACCTAGAAAACTCACCTGAAGAAATCAATTCGAAATATTAGCACAACGAATGATTATCGGGGGGAAATTTTTTTTCTCTTGAAAGCTCAAATCCATATTTGAGGCGGAAACTCCCTGCGGATCCTTAACTGCGATAAATATGTTAAATTTTTTAAATACTGAATCTCCAAAGTAGCCGTAAAACAGTAAAAAAACTATGTCAACAACGCCGCCTGGTCTCACTATTGAACTCTAAAATCAATTCAAATAGACTTCTGGCGCAATATTCAAAATAGAAAAATTATTCCGAGCAAGGAATAGTTATTATAAAACTTCCTTGAACCCAACCACGCTGTCAGACTTCTGAGAATATTCAAAGTTATTGCCTCTCTGATTTTTTGAAGTTGTCTTCACGCTATGGATATTCATTTTAGCAGCCACCTGAACTATTTCGGAAAAGTCAATGTTATTGTTCCTATGATTTTTTGAAATCGTCCTCAGGCTGACTGTCTTTCTAACCCCCTTCCCCTCCTCTACCCACTTACGCAGTAGAAATAGATTCTATAGAGCTGGAAAGATTCGGTGAATATTTTCCCTTCATTTCCTTACAAAAAATGAAAATTTTTCGGAAAAATCAAAGTTATCACCTCTGATTTTCCGAGGTTTTCCTCAGGCTATAAATATTTATTCTATCAGCCTCCATAACCTCTCCATAAACCATAATTAATTTGTGCAAAGCTGAAAAGATTCGAGGTGATTCTCAGGCTACTTCTTGTCATTCTAACACCCCTCTTGACAAACCCACACAGTGAAACTGCATTCTGTCTAGTTGGAAATATTCAGTGAATATTTTCCATTCTTATACTGCGGAAAGATGACACTATTTAGGAAAAATCAAAGTTATTGCTTCTATGATTCTTTTAGGTTGATCTGAGGCTATGGAATGTCATTCTAGCACCCTCTCGAGCCAACCCATACAGTAAAGCTAAACTCCCCAGCGTTGGAAAGATTCGGTAATGATTTTCCCTTCTTATCCTTCTGAAAAATGAAAATTTGTCGGAAAAGTCGATATTATTGCTCCACTGATTTTTTCAGGTGGTCCTTAGGCTATGAATATAATACTGAAAACACTTCTCCCACATGTCCCTTAGTAAACATATTTTACAATTACCTCAACATAAGGCATCATCTTCAACTCTCCGTGCAACTGAATTCTATACAGCTGGAAAGCTTCGGTGAATATTTTATCTTTTCATCCTTGATAGGAATTATCTAGGAATTCTCAAATTTCTTCTCTTTGATCAATTATTTTGTGTATCTTAATTTACCGTAAGAAGGTTCCCTCATATGTAGACTCCGTTCTAACCGGCTATCCACTAATTCAGATGACAAGCTGTCTGTCCTTATAAAATCTTACAAGGAGAGGATCCCTATATACGCCGTACAAATTATGTGCTTTCTTCGCATGTGCTTCTTCTGGACTTCCCTCTGCAGTACCATAGGGTATTTGATTTCTACAATTCCATTTTTATCAGTGAGACCGTCTGGCGTTGCTCCTAATCCACAAAAATTCTTGTGAACGAACCAACTAGTTCAACTTCAATATTTCGATCTATTTCCAATTGCCTTCGAGCCGCAGCTTCATGTTCTCGACCATAAACAATGGCAGGTTGAAAATTGAGTTTTTCATGAGGACTTGTTATATTTTTGACTGTCGAGGCACAACATGTTGCCACTCTCATCCCAAACTCTTATGCAAACCAAGATGCAGCTAAAAGCCAACGTCTTGATCTTATCCATAAAGGGCTATCAGCTTGTCTAATAGTTTGTCTTTTAACTGCATCTCGATTCGCTATGTAGTTGTCCAATTTTTCATACAGTCCCTTCAGTTCTGCTTCATAAGTTTCAGAATCCATATCAAGCTTTTGGCACTTAGGTCCATACTCCTTAACAGCAATAAGCTTTCTTTTTTGTGCTTTTAATATTCTGCACCACTTTCTCCTAATCTCTGTTTTCTCTTTTGCTGCTTTTTGTTTGCTTTTGCGTACCTCCATCGGCTTCACAATCAGTGGTGGCTCCTTACTTACAAATTTCTCTTTCCGAAATTGACAAGCTTGGATATTATTCGCTTGGCTATTAGTGAATTCAAGCATTCCACGTTGTTGCCTGTAACACCGTACACTAAACTAGCTGCATCTAGATCAAGACTATGCATCACTTTCATAATTTCGTCATACATTCCGAATTGTCGCAAGTCCGGAACGATAATTTTCTCGCCAGATGTTCGCACTTCGTCGCAAGAATATCCAAGTGATGCACATTCCTTGTGCTCACCAAATAAATGACCAGGAATATTAAGGATGTCTCGTTTCAAGTTGTCAATTGTTTTTTGTCAGGTTTTTGTCTCACCTACTCTGTAATTTCTAGCTTTCCTAGCATCTCTTGTTAACCTCGCGGCAGAATTGCGCACCGATTTTCAAATTTTCCCGAGTATAGGTAATGGACATTTGTTCTCCGATACATGAACAATAGAGTTACAAGTGGACAATAGAGAATGGTTTTCACATACAACTTTCTTCACTTCTACGTCGCCGTGCTTATATGGTCTAGCATTTTTGATTTTATTATGTGTACTGCTGTTACTACCTGCCATTCACACATCAAAAATTACATCTCGCGTAGACACTGACGCTTTGAACATATTTACTGCAATGTCACTCTCCATACTATTGGAACTTAGATTAGGTGCGTAACTTTTATGACAGATGTGTGGTTTGGGAACTGTACCCCTTGCTGCTGCCCAATCAACATTTTTTATTTCTAGTTTCATGCAAAATAATTTTTTGGTACGAAAAGCTACGGCTGTTGCCATTCCTGAGCGTGATATGAGTACTTTTTTCTACGATCTTGTCATCCAGCTACCGTCTGCCATTACTGGAATTCGCGCCATCCAGGTGATGCATCATATACATATTTCATTTAGAAATTCCTCACTACTACTTTCGACGTTTATTTCATGAGCTTCGGAAGCCTCCTCTGCTTTACCGGCTTCAATATTTCCATCTTCACTTTCGGAAGAATCGTCATTTTCAGCATATGAAACATGTTCCTCTGTTCTTTGTTAATAAACTGTTGATGAGGATAAAGTGATGGAATGAAGTCTTCTTCGTCTATGAAACTGTTACCCGAAACGGGTCACGAATTCGTAAAATTTGTGGCGTGTTCATAATCTACCTAAACGTATGTCATAAATTGGAAGACTCGTCTTCAGAAACTCTGACTCACACATGTTTAAAAAGCAGAAAGAGTTGTAGAAACTACAAAATAATTTCAATGAAAATGTGAAGAGCAGGGGAATAGAGTTCTTGAAACACTGATGTTCAATGAAAGTTTCGATGACTCTTAACGAGTTTTTAGAAAACAGTGTAGCGAAATTAAAAAAATATATATTTCGCGGTTATATTTACTGTATTGTTATTCACATAGACCTACGCTCAAGTTATATTTATTTTTACAGATATACACAAACCTATGAAAAAGCGAAACAAATTTTGCGGCGGGATTTTAACTACCTACCACCTACGTCTGTGACGCATGGAACGCCACTTATCCCTCACAACCAAACCCCACGGCTAAATTAACACGTGGGATATTTTGCACAAATCCCAGTGAAGAGCCAAATTTAACTCCGCGCTCATTTGTTCATTGCCGCTGACCGCGACTCCATTCAGAATTATACATATACCACTTCACCTGAGAGTCACTACGTGTTAACAAACGCGTCCAATGTGACTGTGCATTGAGCATATGTAGATATGTAGAAGACAGTCAACGAATTCATCGACAACTTATAAATCAGTCATTCATCTCTGTGCTATAGTTATTACATTTCGAATCTTTTGGAATCCGGAGGACTTTTTATGAAAAATTGAATGCTTGTCTAAAACTTTGTTAAAATTTGCGGAATAAAAATTCGAGAACTGATGTTCTTAGACTGTGTTCCAATAATTCATTGACTTTTTTTCACATTTTCGACAAAGTAAGCAGTTCTTTCATAAAAATTATAGATGATATCTTAAAAAAAAAACCTGGCCTATCCTAGAATGGGTGACTCGTCAAGAAAAGGTTCGACAACTTATTTTTTCCGTGCACAGCCAAAGTTACTGTAACTTCTTTTAGCACTAAATGTTTTTTGATCCCTGCTGATTTGGTATGGTTTGTCTTGGAACTTCTTTTAGGGACTGGACCCCTTAAAAACCTCTGTGAACACGCGGTTCCATTTTCTGAACGTATGCCTGCAGCATTTCTACTGTGTGAATCGAACATACAAATTATCTGGTCCATTCTGAAAAGAAAAAAAGACAACCCATTGCTTGTCAGATTCACAGAAATGTCACGTGCTAACACATCATTCAGTCCATTCTGTAAATTGGAAAAAAGTTTACATTTAATGTTAATGTTTACATTTATTTATATCTCACAAACTTTCAAAGCCTTTCAATTTTTAGTATTGAAATAAAAAATTATCAAAATTCATATGTTCTCAATTTTCAATTAATAAAATATGTGTCTGTATATATTTATGTAATTCGATAGTGGAGGCAACTGGTATTTTTTTCTGAAGAACCCCCAGACGCGATGATTTCATGAAGTCGCTTCTAGACGGTGTCTTGAATGATCTCTGAATATTTGTAGCGGTTTAAAAAAGACCCAAAGGTTTTTTTAAAAATTATTATTCTTCTTTATTAAGAAGATATTGTAAAAAATTCTAAGAAAACTAAAAAGAACAAACTATTTTTCTATAATAGGTTTCGAGATACAGCCATTTAAAAAAAAAACTTTTCTAACGATTTAATGGAAAAACGCTCGATGGACGAGTAAAAATTCAAGCGTTTCAGAACATAAATTAGATAGTTTTTTAAAAATATTTATATAATAAATTTAAATTTAAAATTTAGAATTTAAAATTTAAAGATTTAAACCCGAAAAATCTTTAAATTTTAAATTCTAAATTTTAAATTTAAATTTATTATAATGAATCATCGTGAAAGTATCAAAGCTATTATTAAAATATTTATATAATAATTAATGCATGTCGTGTGTATTTATATATCAATGTATAAATATTATTTTTTCTTCGCAGCTGGAAGAACGAAAGGCCCCTTGAAGGAGATCCAGAAACCTCAGACAAGGGTGACATTTTCAGGCAGGTACGCATCCTCAGCCTGAAAAATTCCTGGCCTACTAGAGGAAGGGGAAGAGGAGGCCAAAGAGGACTAAGTGGCCAATTATTCGGCCCCAAATATGTTCAGAAATAATTGAATCTATTTATTTGTTATAGGATTTACAAAATCCATACAAAGGAGTCCTAGCGTTTTAGCTTAGTCTAATTTAGTTTTTATAATTTTTCAATACGTTTTAACATTCTAGTGACGAATTGGACTATTTTCTTAATAGACATATAGTCTGTACTACTCAATAAGTTCAACCAATTTCCTTTCACAGTAGTTTCCTCGACGCTCTGAGGCACATACATACGTCATTCTTCGTGATATTCATGATATTCGTCGCTAATTGGTTCACGCTCTTCGCAGCTACAGAGTTGTTTTTCTGAGAATTTTATCGTCTTAGAGATGAGGACGTCTGGATTCTCTGGACATCTTTTACATAAAGCATATTTTCATATGCAACAATTAAAGAAGCTTTTTTCTTTTCTAAAACATCTGCCGAGAGGCTGTCCCAGACATCCTCAGCTCTGATTTTGCTGAAGAAATTTTTTACTTGCAGGGCCCAATGATATTTTTCCTGGGTATCTTTTTTCAGCCAGTTCCTTGAGTCTTTTAAAACATGCAACTTTTCTATATCTTCACAGTATATCAGCCCCCAGGTTTGAGTGCCATACAAAAGTGTGCTGTTTACAAGGCTTTCATAAAGTTTATGAACTGGTCGCCTTCTTCTAGTGACCGTGCCCACCTTTCTGGAAAAGTACTATTTTTTTGTTTTCAATGTTAACTTTTAGTTCGTTTCTTTGACAGCAGTCGTAAAGGTGTTCAAGAATTTTTTTCATCGATACTAGAGAGTCTGTCAGGAATGCCATGTCGGCAGCGTACGCGAGGAGTAGTATCTCAATCGGATGGTTTATTGCAACTCTCCTAATGCCCTTAGAAATTGAATAGTATGCGATGTCGGCAATGTATAAATTGAAACTATTTGGACTTAAAGTTTCTCCTTGTAGTATCCCCTTTGTAACCTCCACAGGTTCAGAGGAGCTCTCAGTGCCCTTGGCAGAGACACTAGCTCCTACATAAAGGCTCGTCAGAATTTTGACAAACTTAGATCCAACTCTTTTAGAGTATAGTTTATGCCATAATAAGTTTTAAGAAAGGGATGGAAAAGCGCTTCGAAAATCTACAAATAGAGCGAATATCTTTCCTCTACTTAAACTAAGTCGTGATTGGATTATAGCATTGAGAGTGGAAATATGGTCGTTACAGCTGCGACTTCTTCTGAAACCTGCCTGAGATTCGGGGAGTAAATTTTCTTTCTCAATCCAGGTATTTAGTTTTTCATTTAGAATCAGGGTGAAAATTTTTGTAATGCAGTTAATCAAAGTTATTGTCTCGGAGTTAGAGGCAGCGACTCTAGCTCCTACATTGTAGATCGTCAGCATTTTGACAAACTTAGATCCAACTCCTTTAGAGTATAATATTTTGTTAAAAAGCGTTCTTATGTAATCCACCCATTTCTCAGGGAGATTCTTCAGAAACTCATAAGATATTTCATCTAGACCTGGTGATTTACATTTTTTGCATTTTTTAATGCTGAACATAATTTCTTCTTGAGAGAAAGGAGAGTCAAGAATCGGGTTTCCTGAATCTATCATATATAGACAGTAGTTCAACGGGTTTCGGAGAGGAAATATCGTTTTGAAATAGTTATGCGAGCGAGACAAGTGTGAATTTTGTGTATGTTTCTTTCTTCTCTTCTAGGAAATTTTGATGATTTCTTTTAAGTTACTGTATTCTAATGTTTTATTTGGGGGAAAGTTTTTGCCACTACACTGTTTTAACATGTATTTTAACAGATTCTTACTTTCTAAACATTCTTGATAAAACCAAGGTTTAGATTGTCCTATTTTTTGTGAGAAATACTAGTCATACCGACATTTGTTGCCACTACCTTGATTGTTTCAATTAAGTTGCTTGACAAGAGAGTTCTATATTTTCATAGAGGATTTCCACATTGGAAGAGGAGATGATCGCAGCCACAAATTTGTCAGCTAATTCAGTTTTCCATTGAAATTTAGTGTTCATTTTGGAAGCAGAATCTATTACTGATAAGTTTAATGATAGAGCTACAGGAAAGTGATCTGATCTAGTTGGTATCGTTAGGACTTTTAGATCTGCGATTGAGGGCAAACTCGGTAGACTGGCCCAAAATAAATTAACAAAAGATTTTCTATTAATAACTAAGAATGTAAAGTTCGCAGGATAGTCACTGGTAATTCTTCCATTTAATAATATAAACCCATTATTTTCTAAGCAATCAATCAGTTTTTTACCCCTGTTGTTCAGTTCTTCGTTTGAATTTTCTCTGGCATTTGAAACGTTCATATTATTTAGAACTATTTCGTAGATCAGAGAGTCTACAATTCAAGTATCCCCTGTCAAGAAAGGAATATCGGAAAATTGACCTTTTACTGAGCTAATTTTCTCATCCAAGTGATCCAAACTTTTGAATATATTATCTTTTGGGTTGAGATAAACTAATCCAATGATCATATTTACATCTTGATTTAAGATTTTTTTTTAAATACTAAAGTCGGTCATGTAGAGAGAATCTGCTTTACATTATTTTTTATTAAGAATAACTATCAAACCTCCTTTAGCTCTTCCTGTATTTTCTGTCTTCTTAGGTGGACTGAAAATAATTTGATGTTTGAAGTTTCCATGATATAGATTCACCTGTGAAAGAGACGTAACCAGAGTTTCGCAGATATGGATCATGTCATTTGTGTATACTGTCTCGTATTAAATCTATGAAACTGTTGAATCCTCTGGCATTCCAAAATATGACTCAAGGTGAAACAACCACGCTTTTTCACCATTCTCGTACGTCCTTCGCAGGTTGATCCTTGTTTACATGTGTTTCAATTTGCATAAATTCGGTTAGTTGTCGAATGTTATTGCTTTTTCTGGATTTAATTGGAATCCTTGGTTTTTTTAATAACTCATTTTTGGAACCCGCTCGGCGTCTTCTTTTTCGGCTGGCTGTTGAGCTCAGAAAGAAATTTGATTCGGCACCGTCCGACCGGTTGTTTTTCTCTTCCTCTGGTGTCTCAGCGCTGTCAATTGATTGAAGAAAACGATGGGCAGAAGGAGTATCATACTTTTCTTTCTTCGCAGATCAAAATTGTGCCCTTTATAAATGCTTTTTTCCCCAGATGTTCCAAAGGATCTTTATATTCGGCGAGTTTCGCCCGAGCCTCACATTGTTTCTCTCTCTGGTCTTTCGATAAATCATTTGAAAAGCTCACTTTTATTTCTTTGAATTTGGCTGAGTTTTCAAATACACATTTCTCATAATGAGCTTGTTTTGAAGAAACTAGTAGGGGTTTTGATCCTTCCTTCCTGCCCAGCCATTTGCTGAACTCAATTTCATCTTTTCCGATATTAGTACCAGTTTTGACGAAAATATCAATTTCTGCACAGAATGGATCCTCGATTTTGCGTTCACTCACACATAATTACCGAATCTTTCCAACTCTATGGAATTCATGTCTACTGCGTGGGTGGATTGTGGGGGGTGTCAGAATGACAAAGAATAGTCTGAAAACCACCTCAAAAAATAAGAGGAGTAATAATTTTGATTTCCCCGATAAATTGTCATTTTCCCAAAGGATGTGAAGAACAAAATATTCACCAAAACTTTCCAGCTTTGCAGAATTTAGTTCCACTCCATGGATGGGTTGAGGGGGCTGTTAAAATGACAACTAATAGCCTGAGGACCTCAAAAAATCAGAGTGCCAATAAAAATGATTATTTGGGAATTCTTTTCTATTTTCGAACGGTAAGATGGATAAATATTCCCCGAATCCTTCCAGCTGTATATAATTTAGTGGTACTTTATAGAAGCGAATCTGAATATTTTCAAAAATGGTCCTG
>CAKNXH010063499.1:156994-174340 GCA_932178445.1 Andricus quercusramuli | reverse complement strand
TGGTTATTAAGAATTTTTCAAAAAACCTTGTATCTGAGAAGGAATTAGAAAGATTCAGAAATGAAAATAAACTTAAATCATCATATGATATTACAATTTCCGACCACGAATTAAAAATAATTTATCAAAACGTTTGTTCTTTGTTCCCTGGCTTTGAAATAGTTTTCAGATCAGCTGTCTTGGAGGTATCAAAGCTTAATTTCTTAGCCAACTCAACCAGATTCCGGCTAGCCAGCGTCAGGCTCATTCCATCGCGAACCGGATGCAAAAGGCTATTCTTCTGGGATCACTTCATCTGAACTGTCAACACTGTTCCTCATAATATTCTACAAAGATTGGTAGCTCTGATGAAAAAATCCAGAGGTGAAACCTTCATCTCCAACTGTCCCGTCTTGCTTACCTTCTAGGACAGAAGGAACAGAAGTGGATAACGTACACGTTCTACTTGCGTCGGGATTGGTTGCCTTAAGGAACCATGATCGTACCTTCAGAAAGAATGTCACGCAGCTGTCAAACTGAAAGTGATCTGATGTGGAAAAAATCTATTGTTAGTTTTTTGTACCCATCTACAGTTTATAATGAGCTCTTGATTAATAAAAAATATTATTCCTATGTCTAAGAAATTGTAATTGTTGTTGAACTGCAAAGTGGGGCCACTCTTATGGAGTTCCGGTGTTGGACCGTCTCTTCAATCGACCCTCCTGTATAGCGAGAAGCGCACAATTTTGCATTTCGAATAAGCACAAGGCAGAACGCGCAAGAGAACACGCTTGAAAACACACGGATCTGCATGTTTCCTTCCTATGCACGAGGCTTTAGCAACCTAGCGTCAGGTGGCGTCGACCAGCGTTTTATAACTTCAATCTGTGAAGTGTTGACGTGAGAATTGTAAAGACTGTATTTTTCGTGGACAATTGAGCCGCCGGATGCAGGACCAGTTCGACGCTCGAAAACGCGTAAAAGTATTGTCCGATCGTCTCAAAAAATAAAAATGTTGAAAATCGAAAAATCAATTTTTTTAAAATTTAGAATTCTAGAGAATAAGAAAATGAAACTTTTTCCCATTAGAATTTTTTTCGCGAAACGTTTTTTTTTAATAATAAAAACGAAATATTGAAAAAAACTTTCTCCCCGATTTTATTAAGTTTTAAAACTTAAATCGTTCTAACTCGGCCAAATATTATTGAAATGAGTTCAAATTTGCAGGACATATTCAAATGCTCTATCGATGCCTAGGAAATCATGAAAAAGTTAACAAACGCTTTTTGTTTAATGATTTTTAATTGCAAAATGAGGTCAATCGATAATTGTGTTTTTTTGGTTTCGCCGGTATTTACTGAGATATTTAGATTTGGAAAATGTACTCGACGTCCGCCCCCGCTGTTAGCTAATGCGTCGTGGGGAATGCTCTGTCAGGCAGCGTTCTCGAAGTTCAGTTTGGATTTTTTGTTAATATTTTGGAAGGGGGTAGGAGAGAAATTAGTATATCATAATATATGTATAATAAAATAAAAATTTATTTTATAGACTATTGCGTAATCCTCGCTTGCACTATGCTGTTGTTTACGAGGCGATGAACTCAAAACAAAATAGAAAAATTTGCAAGTATGTTGAATGACCACTAAATGACCTTCAGCCTATGTTATCCTAAAAGCAGCCAAAACAATGAATTTCGCTTCAAAATGAAATAAGTCATTGTAGTTTTCACTTAAAAAGTGTTCACCTCGTGCAACATTATTTTAATAAAGTTAATGTGATAATTAGAATTGAGTTCCAAATTTAATTTTCCCATTTTCGTAATTGAAAATGAATCGGCTGGTCCTTCCCAGGGAAGAAAACGAATAAGGTCTGAAGAAACTTGGGCTAGAAATATTATGAAAAAATTTAAAGATGAATTACGTATAGTATGTAAATATATTTTGTTTCTTTTGACAGATTAAGGGCATGTGATACTTTAACAGAACAGCAATTTAGTTTCCCACGGTTTTTTCTCTCACAATTTTTACTCTTTCAAAAAAATAGTAGTGTGCAGACGTCCGTGTGCATTTTTTCACTTCTGGACACAATTATTTTTTTTTTTTTAATTTAAAATTGTGGAAGAAATCGTGGGAAAGTGAATTGCTTATATGATAAAGTATAAAGTATGTGTCGTTCTTGCATAGTGCCCCTCAATTAATAATAAATGTAAAAAATCCTACCAATTAAAAATAAAAATTTGCAAATCATGTCTAAAAATATAAAGCGTTTGGAAAAAACTTTCTCTAAAACAATGAGTTTTCCAAAAATACAGTATTTTTTGTAGTTGACAGACCTACCTTAAAATTGAAAGTATCAAGGATCAATATAGTTAACTAATTTCTCTCCTACCTCCTTTCAAATTATTAACAAAAAAAAGTCGAGTACTTTTTCCAAATCTAAATATCTCAGTAAATTTTGAACGAATCGATATGAGATTTTCCAAAAAACTTCAACATTGCTAAACAAATCACTCACTGGAAGTTGTTTGAAAGTCGAAGTTACCTAGATACTTTTTACCGACGAAGCCAGGAAAACACAATTATGGATTGACCTCATTTTGCAATTCAAAATTATTAAACAATAAGCGATTGTTAACTTTTTCATGATTTCCTTGGCATCGCTAGAGTATTTTGAATATGTCCTGCAAATACAAACTCATTTCAATAATATTTGGCCGAGTTGGAACGATTTCGTATTGGTAACGGTGGTCGGAGTGGACGTGTCGATTTGCTGCTCTCCAGAGTATTGCTTTTTCGAGTGTTTATCTTGCTCTTTTTTAAATAAAAATTTGCAAGTGGTGACTTTGTATATTTCTATTGTGTCTGAGCAAGTTGTTTTTTTTTTAAACTGCTGGTTTCTTGCTATTTTTGGATTTACTAATATTGATCAATTAGAGCAATGGGTGCGTGCCCAGAGTGCAAGGAAGTGATTTCCAGAGGAGGACCTGAAGTGCTTGTTTGTGTAAAGTGTGGTGTTTTGACCCATCTGGCCTGTGCTAATTTTAATATTTTGAAAAAAAACTTTGATAAACTTAAAAAGGGTCAGGCAGATTTCATCTGCATCAAATGCAAGGGACAGGGCATCAGTGACATCTCTACGAAAGTCGATGGTAGCTCGTCGGAGAAACCTGCAAATGATGTTCGCAACGCAGGTGGTACGTCTTCCCCTCACACTCTTATCCCCTCGGTAGCCACTGCTACCCCCGACCAGCCTGATCTTTCTGTTATGATCAGAAATCCTGTCTTGGAAGGACAAAAGGATGCGCTTGCGCAGTCTCAGGCGATTCTTTCCAGGATCATTGAATTCGAAAATAAGCAGCAAGCGTTCAATGATAATCTTCTGACCTCCATTCAAACCATAAAAGCTGATATTGCTGATAACTCAAATCGAATTTCTGTGCTCGAAGCTGGGTGGCCGAGCAAAGATAAACACTCTGTTTATCTGCGAGAGGCTCTGTCACCTTTAAATCGGAAAATCTACGCCATTGCCCTGGGTGTCAGAAGAGACAAAATAATCAAATATCTATGGATTGCGGGCGGAAAAATTTTTTGTCGCGGAGAGGATGGATCTCCACGAATTTACCTGGCTAATCCGCAGACAGTCGAGGGACTTAAATAGCAACTACTGCTTCCTAGTATCATCCTAAGTATATATGTTGGTAAATATAACATAACTTGTAAATTAGACCGATTTCCAACTCTTCTAGCATACTTAATAATTTTTTCAATTAAAAATTTGTATTCAATAACACAAAGATTTCTCAGTTATTGTAACTGTGCTAATGGATTTTATTATGTTCTACAAAAACAACTGCTAAGTCAGGGTAATCCTGATTATATTGTGTTCTATTTTTTATCTGAAGGATCTATTACTGTATCGACTGTACGAGATTCTATAAAAAATGTTAAAATTGTTACTAGCTCTATTTCAGAGATTTATGCTTCTGCGGTATACTTGAATTTTCATGCTTCAGTACCAATTACGATTCTTTTAGATCTATATCTACACTGTTACTTCAGCAATTATTTTACTATGCTTAACCCTATTTGTCATTGCTTAGTTTGGGCTCTATTGGTTCTTGATCATGTTATTTCTATTTCTGTTATCTTTACCTATGTGCTACCATTCTCTCAGTTAACTTGCAACATAAAACTTAGCATTTTACATTTTCAATGGATATCTTAAATTATTGTCATGTCAACTTCATAATGCTCATTACATTTATAATTTTCATCTTTATATGTGACTTATTCCCTGTTTTCATCTGTAATCATGTGAACTGGACTTTGTTGGTTAACGTATATCAGACCCTTCTGTATTTAATTATACTTGAACGTTTCTTATCACTGTCAACATAAAAACCTTAAATATTTGTCACGTTAACGCTCAGTCTTTACCTGCCCATTTCCACGAATTCAAACATCATTTTATGTCCTGTTCCTACCATATCATAGCCGTGTATGAGACCTGGCTTACGCCTAACATTCCATCTAGCCTCATAGCACTTGATCATTACACACTTTTCCGCAGAGATAGAGATGAGAGAAGAGGGGGTGGGGTATGTCTCTACATTCATGACAGCTTAAGGGGTGTACAGGTTGGAATGAGTCCTCCTGCCAATTACACTATTGCTGAATACCTCTTTATTAAGGTATCTTCGTCCCATGACAGCATGTTGGTGGGTGTGATTTACAAACCTCCTAATGCCTCCTACTGTAGGGAACTTGAGACTGATATTTTTGACCTCATACCTGATTATAATAACATTGTACTTACTGGTGACTTGAACACAAATCTTAATGCCACCAACAATTTAACTAACTATTTAAAATCAGTAGTGTTCTCCGCCGGATTATCTATAGTTCCGAATAATAATACGCACCACACCGATCATTCTAGTACATGGATTGACATGATGATTGTTGACGATCTAGACAAGGTATTTTTTCTACTCAACACTCAATCTCATTCCTCTCAAACCACGACCTCATTAGCATTCAATATCAGTTCTCCTTTGATCCTTCTTCTGGTTTATCACCTCTGTCTATACGCAATCTTAATAATATAAATGAAGCCGAATTTCTCGAGCACCTCTCCACTTATGATTGGAAAAGAATTTTCATTGAAAAAGATATAAATAGAAAAGTTATTTATCTAACAAAATTTTTAACTTCAGCGTTTGTCAAAGCGCCTCTTCATACTCTTAAAGCAAAAAAGAAGTCCACTCTTTGGATTACTTCTCATATCAAAGACTTGATGAAGGAATGAGAGAAGAAACGTATATTGGCTGAAAGAACAAAAAATAGTATCATTCAAGCCGAATTTCGTAAACTTAGAAACTTAGTTCAAACCAAAATCAGGGATTCATTCAATCATTATAATTACAATTCTATTAAAAACAGGAATAAAAATGAAAACATCTGGTTTCTCTTAAGACGACTTGGACTTATTCCTCCAAAACACTTGGCTCCAGATAACAATTTTTCACCCGCAGATCTTTTAATAGCCTTCGCAACAAAACCCACACTCCTTGCAAACAACACTCCTTCCTCTCTCGTAGTACCCTCTACCTTTGATGATACTAAATTATTCTTTTCTGACAAATCGCAAGAAACCCTAATTAAAAAATTCTTAGACGTAAAATCAAATTCTCAAGGTTCTGATGGTATTTCAATTAAAATGATCCGCTTAGCTTTACCAGTCATTTGTCCTATTCTCTTGCATATCTATAACGCATCTCTACAGGTGGGAATATTTCCTGATACTTGGAAAGAGGCGATTATTCGCCCTGTTCCAAAAATTTCTAACCCTTCCTCTCCCAAAGATTTCCGCCCGATATCCATCCTCTGTGCCTTGTCTAAACCTCTCGAACGCATTGTCCATCAGCAACTTACTGCACATATTGAAACTAACAATTTAGTGGACCCAATGCAATCTGGGTTTAGTGCCAGGCATAGTACTCTTACAGCTACACTTAAATTAACTTCTGACCTTAAACTGGCAATTGATAGAAGGGAAATAACGGTTGTTGTCCTTTTTGACTTTTCTAAGGCGTTTGATACAGATAACCATAATTTACTGTTGACTAGGCTCAGATCACTCCACCTCTCAAATATGGCTGTGAAGTGGTTTGAATCTTATCTTAGTAATCGCTCTGAAAGAGTACAAATCAGCAATGGCGAGCGTTCTGACTGTGGGGAGGTTAAGAGTGGTGTCCCTCAAGGTTCCACGCTTGCACCTACTCTATTTAATATTTATACATCTGAACTTGGTAGTGAACTTCGACACTGCAACTATCAAAAATATGCTGATGATTTCAAGCTTTACCTCTCCGGGCCTATTGCCACTCTTAAGAGCTTGCTTCAAAAGGTACAGGAGGATATTGATTTGGTGGTGCAGTGGGCCTTGATAAATGGTCTCACTCTTAACCCTGCTAAAACTAAGGCTATAATCATAGGACCTTCTTCCTCTCCTTCACTTGCAACAATTTTACCTTGCCTTCTCTCTCGATCAATGGGCGTCTCATTCCCTTTGTGGATCCTGTGAAAGATTTAGGCTATATACTTAATCGCTCTCTTACATGGAATGAACACGTTGCGGATATCTCAAGGAAAACCTTTAGAGTCCTCCAACAGCTTAACAGGAATAAAGAATCACTTCCTACTTCAACGCGTATCCTCCTAGTTAAAAGCCTGATCCTTCCTTTCTTTGACTACGGCTGTGTGGTATATGACGATATTACTGATGAGCTGAATGCTAAGCTTGAGCGTACGCTTAATGCTTGCATTAGGTTCATCTATAACATCCCTAAAAGTGAACATATTACTCAGTATAGAGAAAGAGCAGGACTCCTTAACGTCGCCAAAAGAAGACAATTTTTCATGGGTAATTCACTTTATAGCCTATTCAGTAATGAAGCCCCGCAATATCTTCTCAACCTCTTCAATTTCATAGACAAAGATCAACCAACACATTCCAAACTCCGTGAAAGGAAAACAGTATTAGAAATTCAGCCACACCGCACGTGTAAAATGCAAAGGTCCTTTGTTATTCGTGGTGCTCGCCTTTGGAACAAACTACCTATAACCATCAGAAATGCATCTTCACAATTTCATTTTAGAAAACTCCTTTTTGATTACTTATTCAACACATTAAATCCTACCCTCGAAGTCACACATTGGTAAAACTTAAATTCACAATTAAAAAATATATAAGTATGTGTATGAATGCGTATATACTTTTAAGTAGGTATACCTGCGTATCTATATTTATAATATCCTTCTGTTGATAGCCTGGATCTAATTTTTTGTATCGTAGTTTAGTTCTTCACCTTTGTTAGTACCTATTTTTTATTTCAATCATTAAATCGATCGCCGTCACATTCTAATTGTAATATGTATCACCTGTTCCTTATAGGGCTATTTAGCCCTAGGAACTTTTCATGAATAAATACAAATACAAATACAAATTTAAGTTTTAAAACTTAATTAAATCGGGGAGAAACTTTTTTTCAATATTTCGTTTTTATTATTAAAAATAAACGTTTGGCGAAAAAAATTCCAATGAGAAAAAGTTTCATTTTCTTAAAAAAAAATAGATTTTTCGATTTTGAAAATTTTCATTTTTTGAGACGATCGGACAATACTTTTACGCGTTTTCGAGCGTCGAGCTGGTTCTTGCACCCGGCGGGTCAATTAATCAAATATTTATAAAAAGAAGTGATTTTATTTGAAGTATCGTTTTCGCCTGTCTTTGATTAAGAAATAGAATTGGAAATCGTCTGCCACAAGCGGCTGCAGATTGCACAAGAAGGCTGAAAAATCCATGAAATATCAAAACTTTCGACTCCTTTTGCGCCATGATGTGCGAGAATCATAGCGATTGAAATAAGGACTGTGATAGGTCGAAAATCTTGTGCCTCATTCATTATGCGCTGTGCAAATGTGTGTGCATCCCGCTTAAAACGAAGTTACTGCGCGTTCGGCCCCTTACATTGTGGACGGTCTCATAATGTACTTGATTAAAAAATCGTCAAATTTCAAAATAATTTTATCTTTCAAAAATAATGCGTGATCAAACAACATATTAATATAAATTTAAATATCATTATAATTGTCTTTTAGCTGATGTGGATAATCTATTTTGGGCACGGCGTAATATGAGATTCAAAAAATTCATTTTTGCTCAAGGTAAATTTTGTGCTGAGTGGTAGTTCCCAAATAAATGGGCAGCATTATTGTTTCTTATTTCGTTCTATCACCAGAGATTGAGTTTTTTATATCAAAATATTCAACTCTGACACATTAATATTTATAAAATAATAATTAAATTTACTAAGGGTAATTTTTGTAATATCCTTTGAAGGGGGTACAGTGGAGAAAATCAAGAATACAAAAATTAACAGAATTACAACATAAACGAAAGATTTCACTCGCTATCACCCTAAAATTACGCGTTATTACGTATTATTATGCGTGATATTTGCGCTATTACGCAATATCTCACATTATTACGTATCAATACACATTATAACGCATTATTACGCGATTATTATGCGTGAAGCATACGGAGTAATACGCAAGTGAATACCCCCCCTCCCTCCAACCCGGAATTCAGAGCCACAAAGTTTTCACGATCCAGTTTTTTTAGATTCAGGGATCAGTTATTTGTAAGAGAAAACGAGATTCCTGAATTAAAAAAGGCAAGAACAAAAATGAAATAAAATAAAAGTCAAAGCCTAGAAGATCAGAAAATACATTATATTTGGAAGAATGAAAAATGAGATAATACTCAAATAGAAAGTTGTATTTTTCTCTAATATTAAGGAGAGACCCAAAATTCAACGATTCTGAACTTCCTTTAAGTGAAGATAATGTTTTAAATAAAAGTTTTAATTTAAAATGTAGAATTGTACATTTAATGCTTTTTAACTATATAGATCTTAATATAATTTTCCAAACACTCAACATTTTACAAATTTGTAACGTTATGAAGTCTGGCTTATAAGGCGGAACTAGACTTCACGTTTTGAAGACAAACCCAGGACGAAATATTTTTACATCGGCGGTCGAATAAACTTGAAGCCAGACGAGGGGAATGGTTCCGAGATAAGTCAAACTAGAAATACAGGGAATCTAATTTATTGAACAGCTTTATTTTTACAAGCTCCCGCATTTGCCTGCACCTCCATACAATTGCGTTTCAGTGCAACCCGGCCGGAAAAACCCACTTGTGGAGAAAAACCCCCAGGAGGAGCCAAATCTCTTACAAACTATTTGACTCATAAGAGCCTTAATCCAAACCAGATATTTATATCTATGACAGACTATATGTATTATTCATACTAATTATTGTGAAGATTTTTTCCTGACATGCAATGATGGGGCTGCTCTTGCTCCTAATCTGTAAAAAAAAATTTTAATTCAATTATTCTTATAATTAACAGTTACGTAATTAAAAACTACTAAGTAAATTATTCTACACTAGTGGTGCATTATACAGGGTGTTTTTTTTTAACTTGAGACAACGAAATATCTCAAAAAATATGCATCCTACGGAAAAAATTTCTGAAATAAAAACTTTTTATTTTCGAGGGGGAAAACAGATTTGTTAAAATTTACCCCACCCCCACCCCCACAGAAGACAGGGGTGGGGGTAACTTTGTAATTTCAAATGGCAACCCCAATTTTTTAACACAGATTCAAATTCTCCTTTATGAAATACGTAAGTTTTATTTGGAAAATTTGTTTCGATTCGCGATAGATGGCGCTGCAATTGCGAAAAATGAAATTGTTGACACTACTTTTAGCTCTACCCAGGAATAACGACGCGGACGTAGTAGTTGTCTATTCCCTTCGGGGTGCTTAATTTCGGTGAGTCCCCTTGCCTCTCACCATCCATCGGGGTGCTTGAACTTTTGGCAACGGGACAGTAAAAGTGATAAAACTGTCGAAAACCATTCCCGAATGCAGTTGGTTGACGACAGTCGATTTTGGATGTAGACATTACATATCATCGAGTCTCCACTGTCTAGAATCCTCGACGTCATTCCGGCCGAGCGATAACCGCGTCTATCCGTACTTGACGTTTATTCATTAGGAAGGTTGATTGTGTTCATTGGATTTGGGTGTGTTGGTTGCTTTCGTTTGGGTTATTGTTGTTGGTCACGTTCGTTTGAGTTGGTTTGGGTATCGTTGTATTTCCTCGTTACCTTACTTCATTACTTTTACAATGAAAATTCTATCTCAGCAATAGAAGATTGAAATGATTCTCATTTATGGAGAAAGTGGCAGGAATATCAATGATGCTCTCACGCTTTATGCTCAACGCTTTCCAGAAAGTGTTCCTTCACGCGCTTCTTTTTACCGGGTTGTCCGAAACTTCACCACTGACGGAAGTGTACAACCGAAAAAAAGGAAGCGTCAAGTAACAGTTACTGGAGTTGATAATGAAATTGCAATTTTAGCTGCAGTCACTCATGACCCTCATATTAGTACTCGACAACTAAGCCGCGATTCCGGAATGTCTCTATCCAGTGTTTGGAAGGTATTAAAACGTAATAATTATCATCCGTATCATATTTCACTGCATCAAGAACTTCATGGCAATGATTTTCAGAACCGAGTGACATTTTGTTTATGGGTGGTTCAGCAGATACAAGGAAACTCGAATTTCTTTTTTTTAGTACTCTTCACAGACGAGTCGTCTTTCACAAACCATGGTAACGTTAATCGGCACATCATGCATTATTGGAGTGTAGAAAATCCACATTGGTCCATGGTCCGTGAACGTTTGGTGTGGAATAATTGGAGATCAACTTATCGGTCCGTATTTTATTGATGGAAATTTGAACGGTGAAAAATATCGTAACTTTTTAGAAAATCAACTTCCAATATTGCTGGAAGACCTAAGCTTGGAAGTGCGACACAACATGTGGTTTCAACATGACGGTTGTCCAGCACATTATGCGTCAATCGCGAGGGAAGTACTCAATCGCGAATTCAATGGACAATGGATCGGTAGAGGAGGTCCAATAAATTGGCCTGCCAGATCGCCAGATCTTACGGCGCCGGATTTCTATTTGTGGGGTTATCTAAAGAATCGCGTGTATCAAGAAGTGCCCACAACTCGTGATAACATGATCGAGCGAATCAGGTCTGCTTGTGCACAAATATCACCAGACACAATTCGCAGTTGTGTGGAATCTTTCAAAGCTCGGATTAACAAGTGCATCGAAGTGCGAGGACACCATTTTGAGCACTTATTGTAAAATAATTAATCGAAATCAAGCATCCCTGTAGTGAGAGGCAAGGGGACTCAACGAAATCAAGCACCCCGATGGATGGTGAGAGGCAAGGGGACTCACCGAAATTAAGCACCCCGAAGAGAATAGACAACTACTACGTCCGCGTCGTTATTCCTGGGTAGAGCTGAAAGTAGTGTCAACAATTTCATTTTTCGCAATTGCAGCGCCATCTATCGTGAATCGAAACAAATTTTCCGAATAAAACTTACGTATTTCGTAAAGGAGAATCTGAATCTGTGATAAAAAATTGGGGTTGCAATCTTTTTCCCCCTCGAAAAGAAAAAGTTTTTATTCCAGACATTTTTTCCGTAGGATGTGTATTTTTTGAGATATTTCGTTGTCTCAAGTTAAAAAAAAACACCCTGTATAAAAATTGATTTTTTTCATTGCCACCCAAAAATTTGGTTTTGTGGAAAAAAAATTAAATTTCAGCTATTTAAAAAAAGTTAAAAATGAATGCGTGGACTGTTTTACGAGATATTTTATATTTAATTAACCTGGGATAGAAACTACGAGTACTTTTCAGAGTCTCAATGTAATCTTCATTAAAAGAATCTGGACCCTTCAAGCAAATATCTGTTATACCTTTGCTATAGATTGTATTTTAGTTTTTACATTACCTTCACCTGGAGAAAGGAGATCCTGTTCGATCCATATATCACTCAGGTATGTTGCAAAATGCTCCCATTCATTAGCTCCCTGATTTTCTATGTCAGTTTTTGTGCGACGAAACAAAAAATAATTGCCTAGTGGTCCAGTGACCTGCCCTGATTATGTAAGAAAAATATAGTAATTATTCAGGTTGAAGAATCAAAAAAATTATTGGGTCAGAACTACCAGGCACTTTACTACGTGTAAAATAGTTATTTGTAATATAAGTGAGTAAAACACTCCGTACCATAGTTAAGAGCTTCTACTGAGGTCATGATGAATTGGTGAAAGCATTCTCCAGATACTTCAAAACCAACACCATTGTGATGCACAATCAAATCCCAAGGCTTATATACGACTGGTTCTATTCGATAGTCTCCTGTAGACAAATATAATCACTAGTTATTTTAACGATAGGCAATTCCTTCACTCAGAACTACGAAATTGTACTAAGTTGCGAGCCTACTAATATTCCAACAAAAGAAATGGAATTTTTATCTTTTTTTCGGAATCCCAAATATGTTTTCTTATTTCAAAAAAATCATGTAAAGTAAAAGTGATTTTCCTGGAATCCATACAGGCTATCTTATTTTACAGTATTTGGGCCCCTTTGCGAAGTGAACAAAAAAATATACAGATTTACAATTGGTATTTCTGTAAATATTGCATATTGAGAAGTACACAATTCTGATATTCCCGCAGCGAAAAAAATTATATATATGTATATATATAATTTAAAAAAAGTTAAACAACCACTGCAGGGTACCACTAAGAGCAACTGCCATCTTGAAAAAATGTCAATGGCCCCCAGTAGAACCGCGGTAAAATACACCTATGGCCACGTCTCACATCCGTGAGATGGGTGGTATATATATATATATATATATATATATATATATATATATATATATATATATATAACTTTTATTGCATCAATACGTTAATAATTTTGAATGCTTCAATATATATATTTTCTTTTTGTAGTCTCTTGATATTTAATCATTTCTTTTCCAATTTCATTTCTGAATAGAAATCCGTAATAGTTAAACAATTATTTACATTCATAAATGAAACAAATTGAAATCATTGTAATTCAAGCCTTATAAATTACATAAGTCTCCAAGTAGAAATAACAATTCTGAATGAAGTGCTCAAGATTTACTAATATATTAATTATCAATGCAAATTCTTGAACTTTGAGCAATTATATATTGAAAACCTCGCAATCAGACAGTTTCAAAGTTAATCTCCTATATTTGTAGGCTTTTTAATAGTCAAATAAATAAATTGAAACTGCATTATTAGGTAGTTTCAAATTTCAAAGTTTGTAACTGAAAATTGACTAACTTACTAATTTTAATTAAGAATCCCTAAAACATCGAAAATTTCAAATGAAGAGTTTATAAATTGGAAGTTTGCCAATCGCAGGTTGAACAATTATACATCTGAATTGTAAATTCAGTCTGCTTTCAAAGAACGTTCGGTATCGTTCAATTTTGGATCTGCCCTATAGTTTAAAGTCTTGAAATTTAAGTAAATTCGAGTTTAAAAATTTAGAACTGGTCAAAGAGGGACCCCAGATTGCGCCCCTTTTTATGCGCTCAACGTATTTTTTGAAGGAAAGAACATAAATTGAAGTAACAAAGCTTGATATAATTGTCAATGCATGCTGTAACCGGATTTCTCATCAAGTTACCCTTTCAACCCCTTTTAACACTGTAAACTTGAAAAACCCCTAATTAGGTTCTTGGTCATGAAGTACTTTCCGCCCCGTGATAGGTGTAATTTTTCGGTTTTTAAGGTTTGAAATGGTTCTAAGTAAGTAGAAATAACGTAGCTATTATACGCGTACACTAATTCATTCTATCTATGGGTAATAAAATAATTCAAAAATACTTTATACACGTTCTTGTTTATGACGTATTTTCCACCCTCTCATAGGGGTAGTTTCCCAGTGTTAAAAAGGGTTGAAAGGGTAAACTAATGACAAACCCGGTCACAGCATGCTTTGACGATTATTTTGAGCTCTGTTGCGTCAATTTATGTTCTTTCTTTCAAAAACTACGTTGGGCGCAAAAAAGGTGCAGATTTTCGTCATATTTTGGGGTCCCTCTTTGCTAATGAGCCCTTATTACTACTTACAAGCCACTAATGATAAATTTATTATCATTCCTGTAATTTGTCTACGTATATAACACTTAGTGAAAAAAATTTAAATATGCAATTTAATAATACAATTTTATATTCCTCAATATTTGAAACTCTTAAGTTTATGCTGTAAAAGTTCAAGTATTTAAAATAAAAAGTTATTCAATATACGTTTTTACGATTGTACAGAAAAGAATAAAAATGATTTCAAAACCCGAATTTTTGATTTTCGAAAAAAGGAAAGTGCTTTCGAAAACAGTGCTGAATTAAACCCTAAAAAATTGTATTCGAGTTGCACGCTTTTTCAAGATCAGACGGTTATGAAACATCCAATTTTCAATTTCAAACATGTAGGAAATCTCTTTCGAGCTACTTAGTAGCTAAATCGATCAAAAAGGTTTGATGAAAGAATACTATCAGTTTTAGAAAGAATGGAGCAAAAGTGTTTTCTGCCCCGTGTGGATAAATGTTCTGGCTCTGGCCTGGCCCAGACTAGATAGTCTCGTTTCCAGTCTTGACGCTGGGCCAGGGCCCAGTCTGGGCGACGGGCCTGTCTGGGCGAGGCCTGGACAAAAGTCTAACGTTTTTTCTGACTAGCCTCAGGCCAGACCGGCCGGACAACTGCCCGGTCAACCGCTAGTTATGGGATAAGACGAAAGGTCTTGTTTTGATAGGCTAGATCATATCTTCCAGACTAGATAGTCTAGATAAATCCAGGCCTAGACCAGGTGAACAGATTGCCAGGATATTTTTCCACACGGACTGCTCGAAGGACACTTTTTCTCAAATTTGAATAGTGATAAAAAATCCGGTTTTCGATTTGAAAAAATGAGTTCATCTTGGTGCAATTGCGCATGCGCACATGGGCCTACGTGTAAATTCACAGTTAGGCACTTACAGCTTGCCAGAAAAACATTAAATTATTAAAAATTCTTTCTTCAGATTATGTATCAGAATTTTTTTTTGATTTCTCGAGCCAAGTTTCCCATTTTCGAAAATTTGTGGGTTAGGTCCTCGTGCATTGCTTACCTTCCATTTTTGAACCCTGAAAGCTTGAAAATGTAAACCAAATTTTGCAAGTCATGAAAGCAATTCGAAATAATGCCCCTTTCTATAATGACATTAATAATTTCTGAAATGTTGTTTATATCATATGGATTGTATTGAAATCTCTCAAATTTTTCAAACCATTTTGAATGTAACATTTTTGGGAGGATTTTTTAACTTTTAAAACTTTGAAATTAAAACTAATTAGTCGTGAAAACTGTTTCTGCCTATTTTAACAAAAAACATTTACTCCATTTACAAATAATTATGCCATGCGATTTGTTATGAAGGTCTTACAAAGTGACGAAAAATATTATAAATCAATAATTGCTTTTCTATAAAAGAATAATGTTTTTTGTACTCAAATTATGGCACTGGTTATATACGTTTATTTAATCTGTAATAATTAATCTGTAATTGAATGTTGGATTGTGATTTTTTTCAACTTTTTAAAATTCTTACAATATATGCATTGTTAACCCTCTCAGCCTACACTGGGTCTTTTTTATCCGGACGATATTTTCGGCTCGCTGTATCTTTAGAATGTGGCAACGAAAAGTCCCAATGAGTGTTCGTAAAAAATAGTGGGTAAGGGGGGGGGGGCATACTACTAGTTCATCATTCGACTAGTGCTAGTCGGGCCGTAACAACAAAAGGATACGCAACGAAAGTTTTTCTTCTGGTATAAATAACCCAGGTTAGGCTCAACGTTTGAAAATCGGCTTCATAACAAAATCCAAAACTGGCTAATCTTAAGCTTTTCTATAAATAAGGGGTGATGCATGAATTCCGTAAAGCAATTTTCCGACAATTTTGACCCCCTCCCCCTATGTAACGCTTTTTCCGACATTTCCCTTTAGTTCTTCACCATTATGTAACACTAAGCTAGACCCCCCCCTCCTCCCCAAAAAAGTGTTAAGTAATTTAGGCACGACCCCTAAATTGTAAGAATTTTAAAATAAATTATATCATCATACAAAAAAATTTTGAAAAAACGTTTTTACTGAAAAGTTGTTTCAGTTTTGTAAAAATATTTATAGTATTTGTTAATTTCATCTAATTACTTTTACAATATTCATTTTTGTGAGACTTTTAGCTACAGTTTGAACAAAAAATTTATCTTGATACGGTAATTTGATCCAGAGATACTGGACTTCAAACTTTGCCCAGGCACGAACGACCCAGTGTAGGCTGAGCGAAAAAATTTTGGAAGTGTAGGCTTTGAGGGTTAATATTTGCCTATACAATTTGCTTATGACAACGCAGATTATTCACTCATAGATTTTCTATTCGAGATACACTACTGACGGATAGTATCGAAACAATAACCGGATGACCTATCAAAAATTAGTAATTTGGTCTTGTGGGTTCTGAGTTATCACGTGAGAATAATAAAATTAAGTTTGAAGTATCAAGGAATGCTGTACTTTAACTTCAACTTTTGGCAGGAGCGAGGAAAATGAATCCCTTAATTTGACATTTTACAAAAGTGATATGTAAGGATGCCATATTTCATTTGAGATCTTAAACATTCAAAAATCTTCACGGGTTAATGATATAGTAATTTTTTGTGCGAGCATGCGAAAATCCTAAACCAATGTTTAGGATTTTCTTTTGTGAAATAGTAAATTCGAGTTGGGAGCTTTACTTGATGACCTCTTGAGGCACTTCACTTGGGATGTTTGCTAGAGAGATTGATCAGCCACCTGGGTCAGAGCAGTGTTACGGAACGAACGTGTTATTTGAATAAATAACACGGCAATTCTAGATTAGTCGGAAAAACTATACATTCTTCCCGACATTACTTCCTTCCTCACTGCGTTAGTCACGCTCACTCCGAAAAGAAAGTGGCTCAATGGTATAATAATAATAATAAATTAATTTTCCTATCTCCTACCAAGAGTCAAAATTCCTTAAAGATCAGAATTTTATTCTTAGGTTCCTCACGTCATAATTTAATACCTACAAGGGAAGATTAATTTAACTAGGGCTCATTTAACGCAGAATTCAATTAGATTTTCAAAGGTTTTTTTGGAAATATATTTAGCTCCCTATATTTTGGACAGCTCTATCACCTTTTAAAGTCAAGAATAATTTTCGATCAGTCATGAGCCTATGTGGTCCAATACTATTCGTTGGTAGTTCAACCCCCAAATATCGAGTCGCAGCAATTATAG
>CAKNXH010063499.1:142657-156594 GCA_932178445.1 Andricus quercusramuli | reverse complement strand
TATATATATATATATATACACTATTTGTTTATAAAAATGGAGTTTTCTAGAAAATTCATTATTTAAATTATTTTAGTTCTCAGATTTATTGTTAAAACTTGTACTTGGGTTGACGAGGTGTCGACTCCTCATCTTCTCGTAAACATCGCTTAGGACTTCACTACTTCTCATTGGTTTAATGCCTATACTTTGACCCCTATCTTCCATGGCTGCGACTAAATAAGGTTCTCCACGATAAATCACTATTTGACCCAAAGGATATCGGTGCAAATTACGGAGAGAAGTAAGTCTTTCTGGTTCAGCCATTGATTCTGTAAAAAATAATATATCGATTTTTATTAGAGGACTAGAAACAAATCGGCGCGCCACGAGCACTGTTTTTTTGTTGCCTCTCGCAATTTTTAGATCAACATATAAAATTAATATCAATACGCAATGTTTGTATTTCCTAGCAACTTCTATCTGGGATAAAAAAAAAGATAACTATCTTTTGGATGATTTGTGGAAATTTTCTCCTCTTTTTAGTGGGGAAAACTCCACATTTACATTGGGGAGAATCATTTTCCCCAAGATTTAGGGAAATTTTTCCAAAAGTTCTTATAATTCAATAAAAAACTGGGGAAAATTCCCTAAAATTCAGGAAATTAAATAATACCTGCAATTTTTAGGGAAATTTCCCTAAGCATATGGTAATTTATACACAAATTTGGGAACATTCTCGACAATTTAGAGAACTGAATGCTCTCTACTGATTGTGGGGAATCGTTGCAAAGATTTTTCTTTCATAAAATGTTGTTGTTCACGACAGAATTCAATAAATGATTTGCATGTTACATGCAAAAAAATGTATTTATCGTCTTCATTTAAAAATTTGTTTGAGAAAAGGAAAAGTTGTAAATTTTGCTGATTCTCGTAATTTCTTGATGAAATTTACAGAAAAATCTGTACTAAATATAGTATACATGTAATGGAAGCAAGAATGCGCAACATCAAATTAAATGTAGTATATCAGCGTACAGTAAATTTAGTATATTCATACTGAATTTAGTATACATTAGGGAGCTCAAAAACATTTTTTTAGAGGGCAACGATCCCTCCATTTTGTTCCAAATTCGAAAAAAGAAAATCCCTGATTTTTGTTTTTTCGTTTTATTGATTTTAACTGCTGCCGGTTTTGACCTGAAGTTTCCCATGTAAAATACATGGGGAAAAATTACTTTTTTTAGTTTTTGAAATAATTTTTTAGGGTTTGAAAAAATGTGACATGAAAGAATAGAGGCTTGTAGAGAATTATCCAGCGAAGAATTTCATGTATCGGACATATGGGTTTGACACCCCTAACACACCCCTACGATTCCCTAAAAACTACTCTTCAAACAAAAAATATGAATTCTTCATAAAAATGACTTTCTGAGTACTGTATTCTCATTTTTTTGCACTAAAAATTATTTATAATGGTCTAGTGGATTATTGATTAACATTGCCTATTTTTTTAATTATTTGAACAAATGGAATTTGTTCAAGTAATTTTCTTTTGAAATTTTTGTTATTAAAGTTTATTATTGTTTCTTCAGTGGAATTTTTATCAACATTTGTTGAATAATTTGCACAGTTTTAAACAAATTTGATTTGTTTGAATAATGTTTCTTGAACATTTGTTTTTTTTAAGAAATAAGGGTTTTTTGTCTAAAAATTCGTCGAAACGTATTCGAAAAATATTTCTCCTAAGAGACATCATCATTAGCAGAAATCCTTGCACCTGTGTATAATTTTATACCTATCCTCCCCTTTTACGAACGGAACTTTCCATTTTATTTTGAATTTTTTTATTGCATTCGGCTAAAGAGTATGGGAAAAAGTTCCCAGATAGCAAAAAAAAACAAGATTATGTCGCGACACAATGATAGAAAATATAGATTAAGATTATATAAGAAAAAAGCGAACAAATTGAATTTGTGGAAACAAGGAAGGGTTTGTTAAATAATAAAGGTAAAATGTGAATGCAAAAATTCATTACTATACAACCTTTCTTATTAGTTGAATATAAATAATAATTTATTGTTCTAAGTGTTCCACTAGACCAACAATAATTATTTTTATGCAAAAAAAAAAATTGAAAAAAAAAATGATTGACACAAATTCCAATTGTTTAGATAATCAAAAATTAATCAATTATTGTTAATAAATATTCCACTACACCAATAGCAATAATTTTTGAAAATTAATAAATTATTATTAGGCTTCCGTTTCCGGTACCGATCGCGATTGTTGGTGATTTTTGTGGTGCTAACATTTTGGCTTTGGTAAAGGGAAAAGGGGAGTTTAAAAGGTGAAAGGGCGGTGAGTAGAGTGTTTAAGGGCTAAGGTATAAGTGAGAATGAAGGGGTTGGTAGAAGGGTGGTGAGTGATCATATAATTGTCAAAAGTGAAAGAGAAGGATTTTGAGGTTAAGAACGGTTGTGAAAGGTGAGTGATTTGTTAGAGTGGTGGCTTCAGATCTAGATTGAACAATTTGCATGGGGGATTGAAAGCGAGGGAAAGGAAAACGTCACGTAGGAAGGAGTGCGTGGCAGAATGCCGGTCACACGAAGTCCCGAGAGAGGGCAGCATGAGACGGACACAGAGAGAAGTTCGAGAACGGGCAGCGAATGTAGGCAAGAGAACGAGGCGATTGGGAATATCGAAGGTAGCGTCGGCGATAATGAGAGTAGTGATCAGGGAGAGGTGTTCATGAAGCTAGGTATGGAGGGGGGAGAGACGGTAGCAAGACAACGAGGCAGACCGACGAACCTGCAAAGACTGCAAAGAGGGCACAGTTTGAACAGTGCAAACGCGAAGGGCTTTTTTGGTAAGTGGCGACAACCAGCGACCACGAGTAGTGAAGGGGAGAAGTCAGAAGATAATAAAAGGGTTAGAGACGAGTTAGATGAGGAAGGGGAAAATCAGAAAGCGCTCAAGAAGATCAGGCAGAAAACACCACCTGAAAGGAGGTCAGGGGGGGGCAGTCTAGAAGGCGTCGAGAAACTCATCAGAGGCCTCCGAGAGGAAACCTAAAAAGGTTTTGACAGAGCGAGGACCCATAGGGAAGAAGTCAGGGAGGAAGTACAAAAAATGAGAAAGAAATGGGAGGAGTGGGATGCTCTGTGGAAGGCCGAGAAAGAGGAGGTATTTAGAAAACTGGATAGGATAGAGATTAAACAGATAGAGAGTGAGAGAGAAAGGAGAACTGAAATGAGTATGCTTGAGGAGAGGGTCAGAAAACTAGAATGCGGGAGTGAAAAGAAGGAAGAGGTGGGAGTAGGAGACGTCAAGGGAGATGATAAGAAACTGCAGGAAGAAAATGAGAGAATGCACAGACGGCTAAACCAAATAGAAATAAGACTAGAAGGAGAAGAGAAAGAGAAAAGAAAGCGAAACATAGTAATTAAAGGAATGGAAGTAGAAAGCAACTCGGGAAAGGAAGAAGTGGAGAAGCTGATGAATGATATTGGGGCTCAGGTGAGAGTGGAGGCGGTGAAGGTACTGGGGTGAAAGACAGAAGGGGAAATAGGTGTGCTCATTGTAAAAGTGGGATGTGAGGAGGAGAAGAGAGAAATTATGGAAAAGAAAAGGATACTAAAGGGTAGGAATGAAAGAATTGACGAGGACCTGACATGGAGAGAGAGAAAGAGGAAGTGGATGATCGAACGGAGAGCATGGATAGAGAGGAGGAACGGGTGTAATGTTCGGATAGGGAAAGACAGGCTGTGGGTGAATGGGATGAAGTGGATCTGGGACGAAGAGAGAGAAGAGCTGAGAGCACAGGAATTAATACTTGGGAGGAGGGAAAACGAAGGTAATGAGAGTAGGAGAGACGGGGCGGGGTTTCCACCAGAGCAGACAAACTGAGCACGGGAAGGAGGAGGGGAAGGACAAAAAGAGAGGAGTTAGTGTAGCTTTCTGGAATGTGTCAGGGCTAAAAAACAAGAACGAGGGGTTCTGGGAGGCTATTGGAAAATGGGACGTGGTAATGCTGAGTGAAACGTGGGTAGACGAAAAGGATTGGAAGGGATTGAAACGGAAGTTGCCGAAGGGGTATGTGTGGACAATGCAAGCAGCGAGGCAAGAACATGAAAAGGGAAGAGCGATGGGAAGCATGGTGTCAGGGGTTAAGAAGGAGCTGATGGGAAATGAAAGAGTGGAAGAGCGAGACGAAAAGCAGGAGGGCGTGATGGTGAGAAGAATAAAAAGTAGGAAAAGAGAGGGTGGCGATCGTTTGTGTGTATAGAAGGAGAGGAGAAGAGGAAGGATGGAGAATATTAAGGGAATGGATGGAGGAAAGGAATGAAGAGTTGGTCTTGATAGGAGGAGACTTGAACGCGTGGACAGGAGAGTTAGGGGGGGGGGGGGGGGATATGGGATGAAGAAAGCGAAATTTCTCGAAGAAATTCCAAGCACAGGGAGATAGATCGGGAAGGTAAAACTCTTTTCAACCTATTATGAGAGGAGGGGTGGTTTATCTGCAACGGGAACATAAGGGGAGATGAAGAAGGGGAAATGACTTTTATAGGTAAAGGGGAGACATTGATAGATTACATTCTAGCAGAAGAAATAATAAGGAAGAGAATAGATAAAATGGAAGTAGGTGATGAAATAGGCTCAGAACATTTCCCGCTAATAGCGACATTGAAAGGTTCAGGATGGAAGCGGCATAGCGAAAAAAGGGAAAGAACTGGCAGAAGGAAAATAAAAACGGGTAGATGGGGGGAGGAGAAATTGAGAGAATTTAAAGAAAGAATGGAGGACGAGGAGATTAGAGGAATGGAAGGGGAAGACGTCGACGCGCGCCTTGCAAAGCTAAAAAAACTAACAGAGGATAAAAGGACAGGTAGGGCCAAGAGAAGAGGAGGGCATGAAGAGGGGATGGTGGGACGCAGAATGTAAGGAGAGTAAGGATAGAATGAAGGAGAATGTAAAAAAGTGGAGAAAAGGAGAGATAGGGAAACAGGAATATAATAGGAGAAAGAGAGAATATGAAAGATTTTTGAGTGATAAAAGGCAGTTAGAGAAAAGTAGGTATATGGAAGAGGTGGAAAAATCAATCAGGGAAGGGAAGGAATGGGAGGTGATCAATGGGGAACGAGGGGGACGGAAGGGCATCAATGGGGAAATCGAGATGGATGAGTGGACCCCGTACTTTAAGCGACTATTGGGAGGAGTGGAAAATAAGGTGTTAGGTGAAAAGAGGAAAGTAATAGAGGGAGAAGATGATAGCCATAACGGGATAAGTATGGAGGAACTGAATAGAGCGATAGGGTGGCTGAAAAAAAAACAAGGAAACAGGTGAGGACGATATTGAGAACGAGGCTTTGAGGTACGGAGGAGAAGGGATGAGAAAGGAAATGTGGGAGGTATGTAATAAGGTATGGAAAGGAGAGGGATGGCCTAAGGAATGGAGGACAGGGTTGGTGGTGCCGATAATTAAGAAAGGAGAGGGCAAGAAGGTGGAGGAGTATAGGGGAATCACACCTATGTCGGTCGGATACAAAATATATACGGAGATTCTCAGAAAGAGATTAGAAAGGGAAGTGGAAGAGAAAGGGAGGTGGAAGAGAATGGGATTATTCCACACAATCAGACGGGCTTCAGGAAAGGGATGGGAACAGTAGACAACATCTATGTACTGAATTATCTGGTGAATAGGAACTTAGGGAAGAAGAAAGGGAAGTTAGTGGCCTTATTTGTAGACTTTAAAGCGGCATTTGACTCGGTAAACAGAAAGGTGCTATGGCAAGTTATGAAAGAGAGGGGGGTGGAGGAAGGGTTGGTCGAGAGGATAAAGTAGATATTCGAAGAGACTAAGTTAAGGGTGAGGATTGGAAAAGAAAAAGGGAAGATTTTTTGGAGTGGAAGGGGGCTCAGGCAAGGATGTCCATTGAGTCCACTACAATTCAGCCTCTTGTTGGCAGATCTTGAGGAGAAACTGGAGAAGAAGGGAAAAGGAGGGACGGTTTTGGGAAATAGCAAGGTATATTCCTTAGCGTATGCAGACGATATAGTCTTATTATCGGATGACGAGAGAGCGATGAGTCTCATAATGAGAGTGTTTGAGGAGTATGTGAGAGTTAAAGACCTAACGGTAAATGTAAAGAAGACGAAGGTGATGATTTTTAGGAAGAGAAGGACAAAGGTAGAATATAAATGGAAGATGTACGGGGAGAAAGTGGAACAGGTCGAGGAATTTAGTTACCTAGGCTTCTGGTTTGAGTCGAAAGGAGGGGTTGAACTACAGGTGAGGAGAAGGATAGAATGTGCGACTAAAGTAATGGGGCAGGTGTGGGGCATAGGGAAGAGAAGGTTTAAAGATGACTGGAAGATGAGACTGTGAATGTTTGATGCTTTGGTGTGGTCAGTCCTAAGTTACGGAGTGGAGATCTGGGGATGGAAGGAGCACAAGAGGGTGGAAAGTATGCAGGAGAGATTCTTGAGATGGGTAATGGGAATGATCTGGATCTGTCCAGTATATATGCTGAGGGAGGAATTAAGTAGAGGTAAAATGGTTATTAGACAGATGAAGAGAGCATGGAACTTTGAGGGGAAATTAAAGAGGGAGGAGGGAAGCAGGATAACACAAGCTTGTCTACGGGAAGTAGTAAGTAAAGAAACTAGGGGTAACACAGAAGGATCAAGGTGGGAGAAAGAGAGACAACAGAGAAGGAGGGAGTGCGATATAAGAGCAGATGTCAGAGTATGGCAAGAGTTAGAGAATGAGCTGGTAATTAAGGAGGGGGAGAAAAGATGGAAAAAGATCGTGGAATCTAAATATAATAGGTGGTGAAGGCTGAAGGAGAACCACAATATTTAAGAAGGGTGAAAAAGGAGAGTAAATGGAACCACGTGATACGATTTAGGATGGGAGAAGGAATGAGAGAGTGTAGGTACTGGATGGATGAAGAGGAAAGAAGATGCAGGGTTTGCCATTACGAGATAGAGTCATGGGGACATGTTTTAGAGAGATGTACGGGGGACGAAACAGGTGGTGAGAGTATGGATGACAGGATAAGGTGGATCTTGGATGGAAGTGGACAAGGGGCAAGCTGGATAATGAGATTGGAAGAAATGAGAGAAAGTGAGGGGTATACAGTAGGGAAAGGCCAATCGCGCACTCCTATACAAGGAGAGTAAATTGAATAAAATTTTGAAATTATGGTAAAGGAAAAGGTGAGAGGAAACGGAAGCCCAGGAATCTCGATAGTCAGCAAATCACGACAGTAATTTTGTTAAGACAAAGCGTTAGCATATAAGTTAATATTAGTTAAATATTATTGTTTAGGTAGTAAGTATTATTAAGGTAGTATAAGTGGTTTTTGTAACGTACTGTAAAGGAAGCGAAGGCCCTCAAACCCGTGAAAGGGAGAGAATAAATAAATACATACATACATAATAAATTATTATTAATCAATATTCGAACAGACAAATAGTAATAATTTTGAGGGAAAAAACGAATTTTCGAAATAAAATTATTAAAACAAATTCCATTTTTTTAAGTCATTGAAAATTAATTAAGCAATATTAATAAATATTCCACTAGACCATTATGAATAATTTTAGGTAAAAAAAACGAGAATACAGTGCCCAAAAAGTTGTTTTTATGGAGAATTGATATTTTTGGTTTTTAAGGCTAGTTTTCAAGGACTTGTGGGTGTGTCAAGGGAGTCATACCCATATGTCCGATACATGAAATTCTTCGATTACTAATATTAAAAGTAGAGGGTAAGACATCATTTGTAGATTTAAAGTGCACGACCTAATCAACTTATTAAATCTGGAAGTGAATATCAATAATCATAATTATAAATTTAAATACTATGGTATTAAAATAAAAAACACAGGAATTCTAGATAAATTTAAAGCTACCCCCCCCCCCCAATATCGCCTAACTTTATGAACAAATATTGTGCTTCCAAAAAAGATCTACCAATTTTTTTGGAATCAATTTTTTATTGGAAACGTAGTTTTTGTTTTATTCGCAAAAATAGAACGCGTAGTTTTTGTTTGAATGGTAAAAAATAACATTCAAAATAAAAGAATTCAATTTGTTAAAAAACGACACAAGGTAATAAAACAAATTAATAGACAATAGTTGTTCACCCAAAAAGAAGTTACATATTTGTTTCGAAAAATTTTCAAATAGAAGGGACGGCTTTTCTTTTAAGGGTGAAGAAAGCATTGAAAATAAAAAAAGTAACTTTTTGAAGAATTTCATAAATTCCGTGAAGTCTATGAATTCCGTGAGTTCATTGATTTCCGTGAATTGAATTAATTCCTTGTACTCCTCGAATTCTGAAAATTCCTTGAATTCCACGAATTCCTAGAATTCCATGAATTCCGCGAATTCCGCAAATTCTCTGAATTCCACGAATTCCCTGAATTCCACGAATTGCCTGAATTCCACGAACTTTCTGAATTCCACGAATTCCTTGAATTCCATGAATTCCTTGAATTCCGTGGAATCTTTTAATTCCGTGAATTCTTTGAATTCCATGAATTCTTTAAATTCCATGAATTCTTTAAATTCCATGAATTCTTTAAATTCCATGAATTCTTTAAATTCCATGAATTCTTTTAATTCCAAGAATCCCCAATTTTTCAGAACAACAAGGCGCATCCTTTAAAATTATTTAATTGCAAATGCTTATTCAAGTACTTGAGAACTTTTTCGTTTAAAATTAATTATTTGACTAATCATTGGCTTCAATTTGTTTTTCAACTATAAAATATAACTATTTTCAAGATTTACAATTTTTTAAAAATCAAAAATGAAACAAAACCATTTTCGAGGTTTCGACATATGCTATCGATACATGATTCCTGCATGGCGTGGCACATTTTACAACGTAAAAAGTGTTTTCGGAGGTTAAAAGTTTCTCTCCGACACTTTTAGAAAGTTGTGTTTCTCTTTTGTATAACATCGTCGTGTCCATTTTAATCAAGGCCTAATCATGTTACGTGAAAAAGGTGCTGAAGATAAATTTGTTGTTAAAATTTGATTTTTCAATGTTTTTCGGATACAAATATTCAAAGTTGACGCGTGTGGCTGAATCAACAACGAGTATGTCATCTTGCCTACAGGATGCAGACATACATATAGATATAGATACAGGCAGATATACAGGCTGAATTCTCGTTTCAACAATACTTAATACGTTTTCCAACCAATTTTGTTTTCAATTGAAAAACGACTTGAAGAAAAAGTTATAATAAACTGAGAAGGTTTAAGTCTTCACTCATGCTTGAAACTAAAAAATTTGCAATGGTAATAGATTTTAACAATTTAATTATTATTACTTTAACTAATATTATAATTTTAGGCCTCTTCTTTATTCCAAGTTTATAAGCCCATAAAAAATACATTATGCATTATACTTATGTATTTCTAATAATTATTTCCTTTGAATAATAAAAAGAATAAAATAAAAAAACACTGAAGTGAAAAACAGGAGCACCTTTGCGAACCAACTCCATGCTCCGAACAGAATATATTAGCTGCGAACAAAAATAACTTAATGCTGCGGAAACTATCTTGTCGATTATTATTATTAATAGTATTCAACTGAAAAATATTTTTTAAAGGAAACAAATATAGAAAAAAAATTTCGTACTAGGTATAATACACTGACAACCTCCCTGCCCCTTCCAGCGTCACAAGATTTCCGCACGATTTTTTTCATAGTATTTTTGACTTCAAAACCAAAATATCAAGTCTTATCAAAAAATTGTTGGGATAAAAATTATAGGTGTTTTTAAAAGCTAAACTTCTTCTTTTAAACTTTTTTCCTTATCTGTCATCGTTTCAATTGAGATTAGGATAAAACTATAACCGTTGGGCAAAGAATGCTGGTTAACGAACTCGTTCTTTCTCTTAGGACCCAACAAATGTGTGCCAAAGCTCGCATTGATACGTTCAGACCCTGAGCATCTAGGACACATACTATCTAGTTGTCCAACTCATGCGGGAACGACCTATATCCTAAGGCACAATTCGGCACCAAGAATGCTTTGTTACCATCTCTGTCACTCTTACAGCGTTAGCCCAAATACCTCTCCCTTAAGCGCTCCGAGAGAAATAGAGTCAACTGTCGAAAATGAGAAGTGCCGCATATACTGGAATTTCATATTATCAACAATTGTTTCTGTTGCGTACTCAAGGCATGACATGGTTCTCTTTGACTTCGAGAAACGAACCAGGTTCGTTATCAAATTTTCGGCACCAGCTGATTAAACCGTCACAGCAAAGGAGAAGGAAAAGAAAGAGAGGTATAAAGACCTTAGAAGGGAGTTGCGATGGTTATACCCGGAACATTCTGTTAAGCTTGTCGTCTTGATCATCAGCGCTCTTGAAGGTGCCAAGGTTCCACTCGTTAGTAGCCTGAAAAACATCCCTGCGTGTCAAAAAAATGCTCAGACACTTGCGGGGAAAATGCAGAAGGCGGTCGTCCTTGGGTCGCCACGTGTCCTCAGGGTGCACAAGCCTTTTGCCGGATCATCGTACTGAATTCGTTGCAGACTGTAACCACCTATCTCACGGTCGTGAGACGTAGTTACAGCTGGAATGTTACCGCAATTTCGCTGGGAGCCGTTGCATTTTTTCAGATTAGCAGCCGCTTCCGGCGAACTCCTGCGGTTGTCCTTATAACAAACCTTTAGCTATATATATTTGTTTCGAGGGATGGTTCCGTAAACATAACGCCTAAACGAAGGCGTTAACGCCGTGCCGAAAGCTGAATGGCACCTGGGTGAGGTGTCTTAAACGTTGACTCTGAGTACCCTCTCCCTAGCTGCTAGTGATGCATTCGAGACGATTTGGAGAAAATTTGAGTTTTTTTCGAAACATGTTCAGGTGAACTCAACCGAATTTTTCCGAATACAGTTTTCATCGATGCGAATGGCAGAGATCCTCTCCTAAAAATGGTCATGAACAACGAGATGATTGGCGAACTAGCGTTCCTCTACCAAGCAGCGGAGCAAGCGGCCGAGAAGCGGCCAAGGTTGAAAAACATCATCAACAGCTACTCGACAAGAAAATGCATGGAAACTTTCACACAAATATAGAAAAACAGTCCTTGTGTAAGGAGCAAACTTCTGCTTTCCTCAGATCATCAGGGCTCAATTCAGGTACATAGGGTTTTATTTGCGCATGCCAGGATGGTTTCACTTCCACCTTATCATACCGTGACTGCATTGTATGTTAAGAAGTTCCCAGTGATAGGTGCAGAGTATGTCATGCACACGCTGAGTGCCTAGAACACATACTATCGGGGTGTCCCGCTCACGCAGAAACGACGTCTGTATATATATATAATTAAAAAAAAAAAAAAAAAGTTAAACAACCACCGCAGGGTACCACTAAGAGCAACTGCCATCTTGAAAAAATGCCAATGGCCCCCAGTAGAACCGCGGTAAAATACACCTATGGCCACGTCTCACATCCGTGAGATGGGTGGTCACAGGGCACGACGAAATCACAACGACAGGCCGGCGAAACCCTCGTGTGTCTTGAGGACACGAAGCGACCCAAGGATGACAGCTTTCTGCATCCATCTCGCAAGAGCCTTGGCATATTTTTGGCACGCGGGTATGGCTTTAAGGTTACGAACCAGCGATAATTTCACACCTCCGAGAGCACCTATCACAAGAACAATCACTCGTACCGAATATTTTGGGTACAGTCGAAGCAGCTCTCTTTTAAGGTCTTGATATCTCTCCTCTTTTTCTTTCTCCTTTGCAGTGATGTTGTATTCGGATGGAGCCGAGAATTCGATCACGAATATAGTTCGTTTCTCGAAGTCTTGGAGAACAATGTCAGGCCTCGAGTGCGCAACGGAGACTGCTGCCCGAAAATCGTAGTTCCAGAAAATCTGGCACTTCTCGTTTCGGACAATTGACTCTATATCCCTTGGAGCGTTCGGCAGGGCAGGGTCGCGACCAACACCGTAAGAGCGACAAAGGTGGTAATAAAGTACTCTTAGGGCCGCATTATGTCTATAGATATACGTTGTTCCTGCGTGGGTCGGACACCCCGATAGTATATGTTCTAGGTACTCAGCGTGTGCATGACACGCTCTGCACCTATCACTGGGAACTTCTTGACATAAAATGCGGGCGCGGTATGCTAAGGTGGAGATTACACCGTCCTGGCATGCGAAAATAAAGCCCTCTGTACCTGAATTGAGCCCTGATGATTTGAGGAAAGCAAAAGTTTGCTCCTTCGACAAGGACTGTTTTTCTACATTTCTGTGAAAGTTTCCGTGCATATGCTTGTCGAGTAGCTCTTGGTGAAATTTTCCAACTTCTGCTTTCTTTACTTCGGCTTTTAGACGTGAAGCATCTAGATGGAGTAATGCACTTTCCTCACTTCTGATGTTAAAATTCAGGCCAAGGGTCTCGGCAGCTTGCTCCGCGGCTTTGTAAAGGAACGCCCCTTCGCCAATCATCTCGTGGTTTCTGACCATCTTTAGGAGAGGATCTCTGCCATTCGCAACGATGTAAGCTGTACTCAAAACAATTCGGTTATGAAGACACTGGAGATTCAGAAGTCCGCGTCCGCCTTTACGGCGTGAAATGTATAATCGCGGAACTGACTAATTGATATGCAAGCTTTTATGCATATGCACGATCTTACGCGTGGTGACATCAAGGGCCTTAAGCTCGTTCTTCGTCCATTGAACCACCCCAAACGAGTAGAGTAGGACCGGGACGGCAAGCATGTTAGTCGCAGATACCTTGTTCAACGCCGACAGATTGGAAGACCAAATCTGTCGAAGAAGATGCTTGTATCTGCTTCGGAGAGACTCCTTCACTGATGTTACGTCCTGAATGCGGCTTTGAGGCACGCCCAGGAATGTATAGGTTCCTCCAGTGTTAAGATGTCTAATAACACTTATATCCACAAGCTCAGGGTCCTTGGGAATGCCAGTAATCTTTCCCTTCTTCAAATGAATTTTGGCACACTTTTCCAAACCAAAGTCCATCCCAATCTCTCCTGTGTAGTTCTTGACGATATTTATAGCAGTTTGAAGTTTGCTTTTACCAGCGGCATAGATCTTCAGGTCATCCATGTAAAATACATGAGTGACCTTATGCTCACGCTGATTGGTGTCGCCACAGAGGTAACCAGGAGAATTTCGTAGTGCGAGAGATAGAGGCAGAAGTGTGATGCAAAAAAGTAAAGGGCTCATACTATCCCCTTGAAAGACGCCCCTCTGGAAGGTGACCTTGTTCGTCGTCAGACGATGATTCCTAGATGAGATGGTAAATCTATTTTTCCAAAGAGGCATCAATCTCTCTATGCATCTCACTATGTGTGGATGTACCTTCAAGCTTTCCAACAGACAGATGATAAGTCTATGAGAGATTGAATCGAAAGCTTTCCGGTAGTCAATCCAGGCCATTGAAAGGACGCGCTGATGGACTGTAGCGTCTTTACAGACACACCTGTCAATCAGCAGGTTCTCTCGGCAGCCTGCTACACCCTTTTTCGAGCCCCGTTGTTCGTACATCTCTCGCCATACAGGCTCAATTCGTCGAACAATCCTGTTGTTTAGGACAGCTGTAAAGATCTTATACAGTGTGTTCAAACAAGTTATTGGCCTGTAATTCTCCGGTTTGGACAAGTTGCCTTTTTTTGGTAGGAGTATAGTGCGTCCTAACACCAGCCACTGCGGAATGGGCGTCTCCGACTTTAAATATGAGGTGAATATGCGGGCCAAATGTTGGTGTATAGAAGTAAACTTCTTCCACCAAAAGTTCTTGATGCAATCTGGTCCAGCACCGGAAAAGTTCTTAGTGCCTCTAAGTGCTTTTTTCACCTCTTCGGCAGTGACTGATGGGCACTCCTCCTCAGATTTTATGAGGCTGTCGCAAAACTCCTTGAAGCGGATGATATTGTCAGTATCTTC
>CAKNXH010063499.1:55756-132657 GCA_932178445.1 Andricus quercusramuli | reverse complement strand
TCCCTAAGAGTGCTCTATTACTATCTTTGTCGCCCTTTCGGCTTTGGTCGCGACCCGGCTCTGCCGAACTCTCCAAGGGAGATAGAGTCAATTGTCCAGAACGAGAAGTGTCAAATTTTCGGGAATTGAGGTTTTCGGACAACAGTCTTCGTTGCACACTCGAGGCTAAATTCAGGCGGAAATAATGCGCCCATATAAAGTTGATTTTGGACAGTGCCAGGGCTGGCGAAATATTTTGCTGGCCCTGCCATGATGTTTGCCGCACAGGGGGTAGTTTTCAGGATTTGGAGTTGGTTGCACAAATTCGAACGAATCAAGACGAAATTAATACGCTCATATAAAGTTGATTTTGCATAATGTCGCGGCCAGCGAAACGTTTCGCTGGCCCCACCATAATGTTTGCTGCATAGGAGGTAGTTTTTAGGGGTTGCAGTTGGTTGCACAAATTTGAACAAATGAGGACAAAAATAATACGCCCATATAGAGTTGATTTTCGATAATGTCGGGCCAGCGAAACGTTTAGCTGACCCGTCATCATCGGAGCGCGAGCTCTCATGCTCCGAAGCTACGATGTGATCTCCGTGTCAAGAGCTGAATGTTAACAGGACTAACAAATCCTTGAACATCACGGTCTGCTCCCTCAGTAGAGGCCGAGAAGCCAGGGTCACAAAGGATGTGCCTTAACGGGGACTTTGGAACACCAGGTCAAATCCCATATTATGTAGACCCTCTCCCTACAAACTGGGCTCTGAAGGGGGTTTTTCTAATTTCCCTAGCTTCTCTCGGGACAAATGAGTGGAACACGAACAATGAAAGCAAACAAAAACAATGGGGGGGCCCGTTCCACAACCCTCTTCTAATCAACATGTTGCAGATTAATCTGCACGACAGCAAAGGCGCCTCGGCGGTTCTAGCCAAGTTCATGTCAGTTGAGCAGGCAGGAATTGTCCTAATTCAAGAACTCTGGTTATACAGAGACAGGATTGGTGGCTTGTCAGGATGAGGCACTATACATAAGGGCCGCGCGATAAACCGCTAAGGACATGCATAGCCGTCAAGTGTACGTATGCGATCTTGGTGCCTAAGTTCTGCTCCAGAGATCTTGTCGTTATCAAGGTGAGACTCAGGGTCAGTACTGGAGAAAGGCTAGAAGTGTTTATTACCTCGGCTTATTTCCCACGCGATGCCGAGGGACACTCGCCTCCAAGAGAACTGGGTCCACTAATGCGGCACTGTCAGGAGAACAGAATTCCTTTACTGTTGGGTTATGATGCCAACCTCTCACCATACACCAGAAACAGGAGTGAGATTCTCGATTTGACTCTATCCTCGGATGTACTAAGGAGCAAGGTAGTGGGCTAGAGAGCCTCCGATGAGGAGTCTCTCTCGGACCACAAATATACCTTGCTTTGATGAACCACAGGAAAGCCGGTTATTTCAAAGATTAGAAACTCAAGAAATACACCTTAGGACTCACATAAAGAGGAATTTCAAAGGGAGGGTTGCGGAATTCACCACAAGCTATGGTACCATTAATGAGTTATAGCACGCCGCTGATTTTCTGCGAAGGTCTCTGACTCGTGAAAAGACAAGACTGTTGTGCAACAGGGATGATAGAAATAAATTGCCTTCAGACTGGGACATCTATAAGACGGCCAAGTATGAATACACTAGAAACATAAGAAAGTATGAATACGAGGATTGAAGGGCCTTGTGCGAGGAATCGAAAGATATCCCAGAAACAGCGTGGCTCCACAAGATCCTGGCGAAAAGCCCGGAAGCTCGCCTCGGGCTAAGAAGGCTCGATAATGGTGAGTTTGCCTAAGACGCAGTCACAGCGCTGAATCATCTGATGGAAGTTCACTTTCCGGGTTTTCAGCGAATCCGAACTGACCAAGAGGAGGAAGGCTGGGGCAAAGAGATGGATAGGGCCTACTGAAATTCCGCTGCTGAGTACGTTGATTATGAAAAGGTGGAATGGGCCGTAGGGTCCTTCTGTCGCTTCAAATCACCAGAAGCGGATGGAATTTAGCCGGCGCTTTCACAAAAAGGCATGGATCTCCTCGTCGCTCCACTGACGAAATTATTCAGGACAAGCATTGCCTTTAAACACGTGCGATTGGCATGGAAGGATGGCAGAGTGGCCTTCATTTTCAAACCTGGGAAAGAGGGCTATACAGCTGCTAAATATTTCGGACCTATCAGCCTTACGCCTTTTATTCTGAAGACGTTGGAGAAGCTGGTCGCGAGATATATTGGGGATGAGGTGCTTTTGGCTTCCTCGCTACACAGAGGGAAGCATGCTTTTCAAGCAGGCTACTCGGTAGAAACTGCGCTTCATACTGTCTTGGCAAAATTAGAGCAGCAGTTGGAACAAAAAGGGTATGCTGTGGGCACATTCTTGGATACAGAGGGTGCTTTCAGCAATACTCCTCAAAAGTCATCTTTCGACAGGCTTTGAGATGTGGTGTGCCAGACCAGATAGTGTGCTGGATAGGAAGCATGCTACACCGGATGAGACTTGAAACCTGATTGGGCGAAGGCCTGGTAAGGGAAATAGCGCCACTGCATTGCCCACAGGGGGTGGGGTGTCCTGTCGCCCCTCCTGTGGTGTGTTGTAGTGGACGGCCTCGTTCGACGGCTAAATAAAGAGGGGTATTATGCTCAGGGCTATACGGATGATTTTGTAATCCTAGTCAGGAGGGATCATCTGGACACGATGATGGATCTTACGAGGTCGACGCTTCGCATCGTAGAGCTCTAGTGCGATATCTCTGGGCTCTTGGTAAATCCGGAAAGGATCAGCCTGGTCATTTTCACCAGAAATAATAAAGTGCCGAAAGTTAATGCTCCTCTATTCTGTGTTGGGAAGCTGGTGTTTTCAAATTCAGTTAAATATCTGGGAGTAATCGTAGATAGCAAACTGAACTGGGCAAAGCACCTGGAGACCCAATGCAGGAAGTTTGTCATGAATTTTTGGATATGCAGCAGAGCCTCTGGGTTAACGTGGAGGTCTAGGACCTAGAATACTTCCATGGTTCTACTCTGTTGTCCTTGAACCAAAGCTTCTATATGCGTTCGTGGTCTGGTTGCCACGGGCAGAACTTTAAAACAATGCAGGACACGCTGCGAAGATTACGAACGCTGGCATTCAGGGGTCTGCCTGGAGCAATGAGGACCAGGCTCCCAATTGACATCAGTGCACTGCCGATTCTAGAGATGAGGCAAGGCAAAATAACAAAACGCTTGAACTTTACCAAAACTGTCCGTGTCTGCATTCCAATCAGGGATTTGTGGAAAGTTAATGGTAACACGCGCCTCCACAGGAAAATCTGGTATAAAGATGGCTTCAAGGGTGAGGGAGGGTCCGAAGCAGGAATCTATGACAGCAAGAGAGGGAGGGGGATAGGGATCCCACTTGGGCGTTTTGTTCCTACTTTATGCGTTGCAGATTTTCTGCAACTCACAAATTTAGTTTCGAGTAAATTATTTTGAATTAAAAGCTCTCGCGCCATCATTTCATTACATATACCTTATTTCGTTATTTTGTTGCTCTGTTGTATGTTTTTTTTTGTAATCATAATTTAAGAATGTTGGGTTGTCTTAATTTGTTGCTGTTAAATTTCTTAATTCCGCGGTCTCGAGCGAGAGCCATGCAGAGTTGCTTCATCGACGCAAATGATCGATTAGATCTACCCCATCTTCATCTTCAGCAGATCTTCACGTCTCAAGTCCCCACATGGATTCTGGAATATCTTTCATCGCTCATCCTGCTGACCCTTGTATCGAGGGATTGATTCCCGCCTTTCACTCCCTCTCGTAGGAAGCAGCTCGGAATCTCTTCCTCCCTAAAGAGCGGCTGATAATGACTAACAAAAGAAGGACGGGACGAATCGGAACCTGATCTCATTAGCTATCTTTCTGCCGACCGTTACGAATTATAGAAATTAAGTTGTGCGCATCAGCCCTTCCTTCTAATCATGTAATTTCTCACGTTTCTATGATACACCTGTAAGCGCCAAAATTGCTTCTTAGCGTCTCTATACTCAACGTAGGAATACGAGGTGCTGCTGTCGTCCCTTACAGTTTCCAAGGTAGGACCTCTTTCCTATTAATGGTTTAGCCAAGCCTTTTTCTGAATTTTATCTTGTTCTTTTTTTCATTCCACTCCTTGGCTAAATCCTCGTTAATTAATTCCCATTGCTTATTTCTTTTTTTACCATATGATTTTGCACCTTGGTGCTGTACCATTATCATTTTCATTGTTTATTCCTCATAATATGTCTTCGTAATTAACATTTCACAATCTGGAGTGCCGAAATGCCAAAAAAATTAATAGCTTTTCATAATATTTTCTTGATACTATGATACCTTTTTGTGATATTTTGTCTAATGTTCTCGACCCTTGCAATATTCTCTATCCCTGATATTTCGAATACTCTTTTTTTAAGTGCCAAAATACCCACAAAATTATTGTTGTGTTATATTTTTCTGTGATATGTTGTACCTGGTATAATGTATTCTCGATCCTTGTTATTTTCAATACCCTCTTTTGAGTGATGAAATCGCTGAAAACAGTGTACCTTGTTTTCGATCCCGTAATACATAATGTTCGAAATTAATTACTTGTACTGTATTTTGACCCTTTTGACATTAATGACGATCCTTTGAGCTGTGTTTCCCTCTTATTTTTGCGGCCCCCTTAATTTTGTTGGCTTGCAATACCCCTTTATAATGTTCTCGACATCCCCATACCTTCTATAATGTTTTTGGATCCTCTGTGAGATCCCATAGTTTCTTGGCTTACACAGGGCTAGTACGATATATATGTATAATACTACTAATACCTTGGAATGCTAATGAATTTTGCATACCTCCGTGATGATCTGCATCTGTAAAATATAATATAGGGATTTTTATTAAAGAATTTCTCCAATGAACGCCAAAAGTTTGTTAATGGTAGCGTTCTCTGCCTTTCAAGATACGTTAAATGTCACAACAGGTATTTAAAATTTAGGGTGGACAAAGTATTAGAGGCAAAGTATATAATCCAGGCAAAGTATATAATCCAGGCATTCTATATAATGCCCGGCACGAGATAGGTGAAGTATATAACTTTAATTTTGAATATAATGATGCAATTAAAGAAGGCCATGATGAATTAAAGAGCACTTACAGAATTCAAAACACATTTAATTGCTACTTATGACAACATGGCATACTGCAATGACATTTTGATGGCCACTGAGCTTTGTTTTCTTTTCACAAACGCTTAACATTTGTTATTTAATAACAAAGTTGATTTTTATTTTTAATTCCAGAAGTCCCATTTTTTATGATTTCGAAATTTATAAAAAAAAGGTCTTGAATCAGCGCAAGGATAGGATTGTTCATATTTATGCCTGTGCGTCTCGAAAAAGTTGGTGTAGAACGTCTGGAAAAGTCCTTCTTGGCCTTTGGAAAATTTGTATGGTAGGATCGAGTTTAATTACATACCAATTCGAAACTGCTGTCGATTGAATTGAAAGTTTATATTCAACTGAATTGTCATTAGGATGAGTAAGATCTAACATGGATTACAATGCACAATGCGTGAAATGAGCAATTCCATGTCAAGTCGTGAAGTTTAACCCCGATTTCCCATGAGAAAAAAAGACGTTTTCGTAAAGCTTATTCAGAATTGTTAATATTAGTTAAATCGAGGTGAAATTCAACACTTTCCTATACAGTGAGCCATGACGTACAAATCAAAACTTATTTGTTCTATTTCATCCCCATAAATCTGTTTTAAGGGTCCCAAAAAAACTATATAAGTAAAAGATTTAGTTTTGGGTGATTTTGGCGCAAATTATGATTTTTGGCGTTTTTTTCCAATACAAATAGTTTATAATATTAATTTCTATTGATAACTAGATGTTTATATAAATTATTTAAAGAATTTCTTATTGTTGTTAGACATTTTCTCTTAGTATAGAGTTGGAAAGTCGCGGCTTGTTACGAATTTTGCACCTTATTATCAACCTTTAGGTTAGATTACAAAAAATTGCTATGAAAGAAGATTGTTATAAATTTTTAAAAAACAACAAAAAATTGTTTGAATAATTCATATAAATATCTCATTATCAATAAAAAGTACTATTTTATATTATAAAGAATTTTTATTTGAAAAAACCTGCCAAAAAATCATAAATTGCACCAAAAACTCGCAAAACACAATTTTTTAATGCTTGGATTTTTTTGGGACCCTATAAAAAAGGCTTCTGGGGCGATATTCAAAAAATATGTTCGGATTCATATCCAAACAAATAAAAAAAATATTAATGCATTTTTACTTATTTCTCGAAAACTAAGGGAGATGTCGTTTTTATATTTAAAAGGCTTTTAGAGCAAATTGCAAACTATCTCTAAAAAAATTTGAAGAAACTCAAGAGTGGATTTTCTTAAAAAACTGAGTGTAAACAAACAATCCATCTTGATGTCCATAAATGGTTAAAAATGTATTTAAAATGTAATTATGATTTTTTTGTAAAAAAAATACGAATTGTTCACAATAGATAAGATACTACTTTATATTGATAATTAGATGTTTTTGTAAATTATTTAAGCAATTCATTATTGTTTCTAGCAATTCTAATTTAGAACAGATTTCGAAATACACGAATTTACCTAATTTTTCAACTGATTCTCCACTCTGTGAGTTAAACTTCATGATTTAAAACGGAATTGCTTATTTCACAAATTGCCAAGGCACTGTAAGTAATATCATACCGAACTCAAGTATTGAATATATACTATTTCAATGCCAGTTTAGTTCAATTTAAATATTCAACTTAACCTAAGTTAGTCTCAAATTGGTACGCAATTAAACTCGAAGCTATCGTTAAAATTTGCCGAGGGCCAAGCAGGACTTTTCCAGACGTCCTCCACCCTCTATAGCGAGACGTACACGTTCTGTTTTATGGCCCAATGAATCCCATCTCGCAATCCCTGCTCAATGGGAGCTGAAAAAGGGCAGCTAGTTTTGCGGAAATTCGGTGAACGTAGCACAAATATTTTTGTTGAGACTAGATCTACCCAGTTCGTTGAAAGAAAGATTTTGTAAGTTGAATGTTTCGCAACTCTATATTTTCGAAAATCGAAAACTATTTTCGTTGATAGTTAATCTATAATTCACCTTATTTGATTAAAGACTTGGCTATTCATTTGAAGATTTCACTATTTTGTTGAGAATTTGCATGTTTTTTCTTTTGTAGCTTTCTTAACGGAAAATTGGACTGATTCAGCTCTGGGTAGAAAATAATCGCTTCTAATACAAAATTCTTCCATTACATTTTTCATTGAACATTTATCTTTTTTCGTTGAAGATTCAACTAATCGTTTGCGAGTCAAACAAATTTTCAAAAATTCATTTTATCAGATGGAGATTGTTCAAAATTCGTTTGATTGTTTAAAATTAATTTCTTAAACTGAAAATTGAACTATTTTATTTATGGTTGAAAATTCAGATACTTGGATGAAAGTTGAAAGTTGACTGAAAATCGATTCTAGTTTATAATAAATTATTAAGAGAACCATTTCTTAATATTGTTTTTTATGCAACTTCTGAGTTTTTCTTGTGAAACCTTTTATCAGCTAATTTAACAGCTCTATCTACTAACGTAGATTACCCCAATTTTGTTGTACAGAGGTTGATTCACGGCAAAATTTAAAATCGTTCTGACCATACTGGTTTTTAATACCAGCCAGTGATGATTCTATTTTTTCTATAATTAAAGTTGAATCTAGAAAGTTTATTTTATTATCGCTATTCAAGGCTTTTTTAAAGCCCTTTCTTGTTAAAAATGTGTCTTTTTAAAATTTATCCTATCTTTTATCAATATAGTCTAGAATTAATTTGCATAAAATATTAGTGTACATCAAAAAAATATCAAGTGATATAATAGTGAAATTTTCAGCAATATAAATTTTACTGATTTTTTCCTTAAAATTCTAGCTATCACGAATGTGATTTGTTGTTTTACCTAAAACTTTTTTTAGAAATTTTTCAAGTGTTTTTGATAGATAGAAGAAAAGTTAACCAGGAAAAGAAGTGATTCTTTCATTCCGTAAATCATGGAAAGTTATTTTTTCTAAAATTAATTTGGCAGATAATGAATGTTCAGAGTGATATTTTTTGTGAAATACAGTTAGCAATTATTGAGGAAATTAACATCACTCGCTCCTTCTTTTTATTGCCAAATTTTTTAGGCTAGAAATGTGATTCTTGAAATTAATCAACATTTGTTGCATATAACTGATATCTTGCACTATTTGGATCATTTTCAGGCACAATGCAAAGGTGTTGTGTGCGTCAAAATTCGAAGTTATATTATTGAAATTATTCCCGAAACATTGCTCAAGAAATTTCCATCTTCAATTTACAAAAAATTAGTAGAAAGGACTTTTTTTCTCTGTTTCGAGAACCGAGCTATTCCCATTCATAATCCCACGTTACTTTCAAAAGCCCGGGAGCGCGGGTTAATGCTTACAGATTAAAAAAACATGGATTCCTTTTTTCTTGGAACAAACAAATTTGGGGGAGGGTGGGATCGATTGCCAAAAATCGAAAACCGCATTTTTACAGGTGGGGCATTATTTCTCAACTGCCCCAACTTTAAAAGTCATGTTCTTTGATTTTCTTCAAATTCAGGGAATATGTTCACCTACCCAATAGTACTTAATCGACAAATTTATAGACCACAAAAACCACCCCTCTCCAAGTGATGGGGGTGACATTTTCAACCCCAACGCCTGCACGGGTATTTTCAAAAGCTTGCAACTTCCTTTTTATTTTATCGATTTAAATTTTTTATGAGGGTTTTCGAAAGGATATTTCTTACTCTTTTATTATACTTTATTAACGAAAAAAACGAAAAACGTTTTAAGCATTTTTTAAACAATTTAATTGTTTATTTAACTTTTTTAGCAATTTGGGGTATTTTTATTTTTTTTTAAATACCCTCAAAAGAAAGCTTGACCTTTTGGCTTCAGAAAAGATCCTAAGCAAAAAAATGGTCCAGTGAATAGTTTCCGAGATATAGGCCCCGATGTGAAGACAGTCCTAATGCTCGTGCTCAGACGCGATCCTTTAGTAGTCCACAGACTAGTTTGCAAGTCTACCATTTTTTCAACGCATTCAAGTTCATTCAGAATTACATTAAATCAGCTAATAGACAATTTAAGAATGCTTGTCGGTGGGTCACAGGAAGTTGATTTATTTATTATTTGTTATAAACAAATAAAAAATGCAAACCACCCTGTTCAGAAGTGATGTTGATTTTTGTCAATATGAATGATTTCTTACTATAATAGTTCGTTAGTTTACAATAATTATTGATTATTCAATGATATTCCATGAATAAGTGCCCAATTTGACCATTGTTAACATATGAACAGTGCATTTTCAAATGAGTCAACAACAGACAAATTATAAATTAACGCCTGTCGTCAACCTACGATTTGTAAAATCATAGTGTCCAGAGTCTACCACATGGAGGTGGCAGTGCGATTTTAGACTTCTTCAGGGTGCTTAATTCAAGTGAGTCCCCTCACCTCTCACTATTCGAGCTGCTTGTTTTTTATGAGTCCCCTCGCCTCTCACTATTCGTGGTGTTTAATTTTTATGAATCCTCTGGCCTCTCACTTCACAGTGTTTTTTAATTGGTTCGCCTTTTCTTTACACCATTTTTCTTTTCTTTTGAAGTACTCTCCCTATTTAAGGTACGCTTAGGTTTAGGAAAAATGTCACTCTTCTCATCATAGGATAATCGTTTAAGGTTCAGTTGTCCCTTATCATTAGGGGTGAAAGCATGGTACTTGAGAGTGCCGGGTATTGTGACAGACTTATTGAACTGATCTGCTAATTCCAATGTGATTGCTGAATGATCATCTTTAGAACTGAAGAGTACAACTGTTTCCATGCGATGGAATCGGAGGAAATTTAAAGCGACTTGCATCAAGAGCCAGCTTGCAGCGTCCAGCAGATAAATAGATTCTAAGTGCTCATGATTTATATAAATGGGCCAGAGAAAATTTAAAGGAAACAGTTGTACTCTTCAGTTCTAAAGATGATCATTCAGCAATCACATTGGAATTAGCAGATCGGTTCAGTAAGTCTGTCACAATACCCGGTACTCTCATGTACCATGCTTTCCCCCCTAATGATAAGGGACAGCTGAACCTTAAACGAGTTTCCTATCATGAGAAGAGTGACATTTTTCCTAAACCTAAGCATACCTTGAATAGGGAGAGTACTTCAAAAGAAAAGAAAAATGGTGAAAAGAAAAGGCGAACCAATTAAAAAACACTGTGAAGTGGGAGGCCAGAGGATTCATAAAAATTAAACACCACGAATAGTGAGAGACGAGGGGACTCACAAAAAACAAGCACCCCGAATAGTGAGAGGCGAGGGGACTCACTTGAATTAAGCACCCCGAAGAAGTCTAAAATCGCACTGCCACCTCCACGTGGTTGACTCAGGACACTATGATTTTATAGGTCGTCGGTTGACGACAGGCGTTAATTAATAATTTGTGTGTAGTTGACACATTTGTAAATGCACTGTTTATATATTAACAATGGTTAAATTGGGCACTTATTCATGGAATATCCATGAATAATCAATAATTATTGTAAACTGACGAACTATTATAGTAAGGAATCATTCATATTGACAAAAATCAACATCACTCCTGAACAGGGTGGTTTGCATTTTTTACTTGTTTATAACAAATAATAAATAAATCAACTTCCTGTGACCCACCGACAAGCATTCTTAAATTGTGTATTAGCTGATTTAATGTAATTCTGAATGAACTTGAATGCGTTGAAAAAATGGTAGACTTGCAAACTAGTCTGTGGACTACTAAAGGATTGCGTCTGAGCACGAGCATTAGGACTGCCTTCACATCGGGGCCTATATCTCGGAAACTATTCACTGGACCATTTTTTTGCTTGGGATCTTTTCTGAAGCCAAAAGCTCAAGCTTTCTTTTGAGGGTATTTAAAAAAAAATAAAAATACCCCAAATTGCTAAAAAAGTTAAATAAACAATTAAATTGTTTAAAAAATGCTTAAAACGTTTTTCGTTTTTTTCGTTAATAAAGTATAATAAAAGAGTAAGAAATATCCTTTCGAAAACCCTCATAAAAAATTTAAATCGATAAAATAAAAAGGAAGTTGCAAGCTTTTGAAAATACCCGTGCAGGCGTTGGGGTTGAAAATGTCACCCCCATCACTTGGAGAGGGGTGGTTTTTGTGGTCTATAAATTTGTCGATTAAGTACTATTGGGTAGGTGAACATATTCCCTGAATTTGAAGAAAATCAAAGAACATGACTTTTAAAGTTGGGGCAGTTGAGAAATAATGCCCCAGGTGTAACATCAGATCACCCTATTCTTGCACTGATTCAAAAGCTAACTAACCTCTGTATAAATCTGAAAATCTCAAATGAATGTCATTTCTGAAAATTCAAAAAAATCAAATTTTTCGTCAAATAAAAAACAGTTGAAATGAGTTGTAACAAATTGCCTGTCACAAGTCTTTTTATACAAGCTTTTTTTTTAAATATTGCTGCAGAGCAAACTGTCAAACCTATAAGTGTTTATGCATTCTTATACTCAAAAACAAGATTATCTACCTTACCTATCTCGTGACGGGTATTATATATCATGCCTAGGAATTATGAAGAATGCTTAGGCAATGTACACTGTAAAAAATATGGTTCTATTTTAATTAAGCATCATTTTTTAGTGTAATGTTACAATACCAAATCGTCTGGGTTTGAAGCCATCGATCGTACTATTTTACTTTGCTAACTTCAGATTGAAAAGTGGCGTGTACTGACGAACTAAAATAATGCACAGGTAGTATTGTTCTTATTGCTCATGGAAAAAAATCATTCTTGAAAGAAACAGAAAACATTTAAAAAAGAAAAAAATGGACTCTCACTTCAGTCCTGTTTTAATCCAAAAAATTTGTACTAAAACGTCGTTTAATGGTATCAAAACAGAGTGGGATTAGAGAAGAGCCGCCCAAAACAATATTGTTTGAGAACTGTCTCAGTACCGAAAACTAGCCTTGACATGATGCTTTTTTCACAGTGTATATAACGAGTATCCGATTACATACCTTGCCTGAAATCGCCAGGCATTATATATAATGCCTGGATCATATACTTTACCTGCAACATATACACATAGAGAGCTATGACTAAATAAACTGACCAATAGTATAAGCTGGATTAATTGGATTTGTTACAAATGACAGGTTATTGTGGAATTTCTTTTTTTCTCCATCTCCCAATGAAAGAAAAAAAGTGAAAGTAAGCCAGAAAATCTTGGGGAGGCGATCACCGTTTCTGCCATTAATTATTACAGGTTTCCACAAATTTCAATAAACTTCCATAAATTTCGTAATTTTTTCTCGAAATTTCTCAAATTGATGGAAATTCGTTTCATGTTGTTGTTGTTGTTGTTGTTGTAAATACTGTGTCTTCGGGTTAACTTTAAAAGCGGAAAAAGCTAAAGCATTTTATGTAGAGGAAAAATGCGAAATTAAATTTCCTGTAAGAATATGTACTTTTTACGTTAAAATTCGAAACTTGTTTCAAAGGTCTCCGAGGGAGGTCATGAAAAGGAATTTTGCTTTTTTTCTGAATCACCACCATTTTTTCTAAGTGCAAAAAATTGATATGTACTTACTTGAATGCTGATGAATCGTAGGATAGATGGTTGTCGCTCCGTTTTCCCCTATGCGAATCCGACTCAATTCCATAAAACTATGTTGTAATGTGTGTGGTCGTGGTCTCTTTGTAGCTGTAAAATATAATATAAGGAGTTTTTTCAACAATTCTTTTTTAAAACCCCAAAAATTTGCTATTGGTCGGAACTAACGATAGCGCGAATGTAATCCCAAAGTCAGTTGACTTCAACTGAGGTACGAAATTTCGATAAAGTAAATATATTTTGAGAATCTAGGCACCCTGAACAGAGTATTATGTTATTTTGAATTTTTATTACTTATTGAAATGGTTGAAAATATAGGATTTTTGTTGGTGCGTCTTCAAAATGAACCAGTCAATTGTAAAAGGTAAAAAAAAAGTTCTAAATTATTTCTAATTACATTTTTGTTACGTATAACTTATATCAAAAAATTTTTCCATGAAAGACTTTCCGCCGATTTAGTCCAGGCGCCCTATTAAATTTTAGGTAAAAAAAGCTAGCTAAAATTCAACTTCGGGGTCTTGTAGTGCTAGCATGTAGAATAGAAGCCTATATGTTTGCGATCAAGGCTTCGGAAACACGGTGTGTACGAACAATCGTCAAAGATAGCAAAAACAGGTTCTTTGTTGATTGCAACTAACCTATATGTCTGTCGAAAAAAGTGTAGTGAAAAATGTAGGTATTACAAATATCTACAAAATGACGTGTCGTATATTAAGATTTGTTTATTTTTTTACTTAAGAAAAAAAACCGTCCGAAAGTAACTTAAGAAAACTTAACAAAATATGTCCCTTACCACCCTTGAAAAGTGTGCAAAACTTTAGCCCGAAATAATAATTAGTCCCAAAAATTTGTTGTTAGTTTAAAAAATTAAAATATACTAACATCGAATTCTGGGACTTGAAGAACTAATGTCTTGTATTCCAAGCCTTGTTACTATTGCATGTAGTGGTTGATGTAAAGTGGACACTGCGGTTGGCAAGGGATATGCCTTATTATATTTTCAGGAGGGAGGTGGGGAGAATGATTCTAGGGATTCTAACAGGGAGTCGTTCGTGTAAGTATGAGGAGAAATTTTTGGAAGAGGGGGGTAGTGATCTGGTTAAGGACTGTTGGTGAGAGAAGGAGAACATGTGAGGAGAGGGGAACATGGAGCTTGAAAGAGAAAGCTATTTTAGAAGGATGGGCTGCAGAGGGATGAAGTGAGAAGGATGGACAAGGAGGAAAGAAAGGTGTATGAGGTGGTGAAGAAGAACGGCATGGAGCGAGAGAAGGCAAAAGGGACGGAGAGAATATGTGGTTCAAAGTTCAATGAGAATTATGGGTGGATTGTTCCAAGGGAGACGGTGGAATATTTTTGTGAAAATCGAGAGAAAGGAAGCCAGGAGCTTATAGCGAGGATGAGGTATGGACTGTTTTAATAAGTACTGACCCGCTAGGGAGAAGAGAATGTGTGAATTGTGCGCGAAGGGTTATGCAAGGGTGGAACACTGGCTGGAGGACTGCGAGAGTGTGGAAAGGAGTGAGATAAGCATGGCGGTACTACTGCATGACAGAGGGGATAAAAGGGTAGTTGCATGGATGAAGGAGATGTTTCGGTGAGATGGAGAAGAAGAGAAGGAAGGGGAATGGAGAGGGAAAGACTGTAAAGAGGAGAGGAAGTAAATATAAGCGAAATTGTAAATATGTATTGTAAATAGTTAGTAGATAAGTATTAGATAGCAACCGCGTAGGCAGATGTTCGCAATGCGAGGCAAGGTGAAAGACCGGGACACGCAGGCAAGGCAAAGCGAGTGAAGCGAAGAAGACAAAGCGATAAGAGCAAGCGGTCGCAAAATTGATGTAGCGTTAAGGTGTGGATGGATGTTGGTTTGTAAGGAATAATTTTAAAACAAATTCTGTGAATAGTGGAGGTGTAAGTAGGGAAAATTTTCGAAGCCATGGCCCCAGGGCCCCCACCAATTAGGGGCTCCCACCAATGCGGATACAATCGAGAATTTTCCATGCACACGCTTCTCCATCGGCTCCTATTTCGAAGACCTTTTTTTTTACTTTTTTTTCTTTTATTTTTTTTCTTTTAGAAGCCACAATCCTCAATGCGGCCCTGCAAACATGAATAATAATCTAGATATTCTAGGAATTTCAGTGGAGGCGTATTTTTGAAGCGGAACCATAAAACTTGGTATAAGGGTGGTTTCTGAAGTCGCCGATTTCTAGTTTGATGTCAAAAGTTACAAATTCAAATAGTTGATCCAATATAATGGTAAAAATTGTTAAATTTGCACACGTTTGTCGGAAACTTGCACGAAGAACAAGGATCTGTATTATTTACAACACGTCATTTTCTATACGCTTATATATTTTACTGAAAGTTGGGTGAAACCTAAAGAAAATCAGTAGAATGAACAGAATGATCGCCAATTTCAAGTTTTTGGGATTCGTTGAAAACAATTTTTAATAGTTAAACGTTCGTTTCTCGTCTTTCTGGCTCTGAAAATTTTCCCTGCTTAGACCTCCACTATTCACAGAATTTGTCTTAAAATTATTCCTTACAAACCAACATCCATCCACACCTTAACGCTACCTCAATTCTGCGACATGCTAGAACTACAAGACCCCGAAGTTGAATTTTAGCTAGAATTTTTTACCTCAAATTTCATAGGGCGCCTGCACTAAATCGGCGGAAAGTCCTTCATGGAAAAATTGTTTGATATAAATTATACATAACAAAAATGTAATTAGAAATAATTTATAACGTTATTCCACCTTTTACAATTGACTGGACACTGGAGACTATACTAAATGCGGCCCTTAATGTTTTTAAATGCAAGTTATAGTTTTTAGATAAATATATCGGTCAGGTTAATGTAGAGCCGGCGCGCGGAGGCCGAGGCAGGCGGGCCTGGCTGATGATTCCCTCCGCTTGGTTGCGACTTCGTTGCCGTTCTCGCAGCAAATCGGCGGGCCGATAGAGCGCCGCCGGCGAGTCGTCGGGACTCGCGACTAACGCGCTCCCTTGACCTAATCCGGCATTGAGCCGGCCAGGAGGGCCGCCGCTGTTCGGTTTCAAAGACAGAGAGTTTGGCAGGCCAGGAGGGCGCCGACTATCAACGCTCAACGGAGGAGGTCGAGCGGGTTCGGAGAGCCGCTGCGGAGCGCCAGCGTGAGGAAGAGGCCGAGTGGGCCAGACGGGCCGCCGCCGCCGAGCAGCGCCAAAAAGTACGGGAGGAGGAGAGGGCCCGCCAGCTCGCTGCGGCGAGGTGAAGAATCGAAGAAGGAGAGACTCATAGGGCCACCGGGAAAAAATACCCGTGGTCGGCCATTCAGCACGTCACCGGCGTTTACCAATCACCTAGAATACAATCCAGAGGCCCCGGCACTGTTCGTCGAGGGTAGCACTGGTACTGAGGGTCCCGGCCTTCTATGCTGAGCCCCGGCACGTTTTTCCGCCGCCCGTTGTGACTCGGCGTTACACGTCATTGGGGCCGTCGACTAGCGCCACCCCCTTTAGTGGTCGATTGCCTTGATTCGCCACCCCGCCCACGGGGTCTACAAGCGCCACCGAAGGCGTCGTTACCTTGTCCCCGCGAGATCTTCTGTTCATGGGACCCAGAATCTTCAGGGTCACCCCGCATCGCGCAGGAGGTTCGGGCGATTTCCCCACCCATCCCATCGTCGCCGCCGGCAGCCACTCAACCGCTGACCACGAATCTAAAGGAGAGCCCGGAACCAGACGTCTTGTTCCTTTCCGCGTGTGGCGTATCGTGCAGAAAACGAGAATAAGCGCACCGCCCCCCCCCCTTCACAGTTCTTCCCCCTCTCCATCGTTATCGTTTTTGTCGATTTTCTCGGCTCCGTTCATTTTGCAGTTATAGTTAACAGTGTTCTCCTAAATTGCAGCAATTATAGTCTGAGCTTTTGCGTATACGTCCAGCAGACCTGTTATTTAGAGCTATTGGCTCATCACTGCACATTTCCACGAATTTCCGTAAATGCTCATAAATTCTCATAAATTTCCACAAATTTCCATAAATTATCATTAATTTCCACAAATTTCATAAACTTCCATTTTCCAAAATTTACAGAAAGGTATTTTTTCACAAGCGGGTTTTGCGAGTTTACTTTGAAAACGGAGAATGCTACAACATTTTTCTTCAATGAAAAAGATGCGCAATTAAATTTCTTATAAGAATACGTCCTTTTGTAATTTAAATTCAAAACTTGTTTCAGAGGTCCTCAGGGCCAATGCCATTCAGCGAGAACAATATCATAATGTCGGTTAAGAAATTAAATTAGAATTTTTTTTTTTAATTCCAATAATTTTTTGTTAGTTAACAAAATTTATAATATACTAACGTGGTTTGACAGAGCTTGGGCCAGAGCTGGTGACACGTCCATGCGCATTCCATATGCCGTGCTGGTCTTTGATCATCATAACACGACCGACTATCTTCATTTTACAACCTGCCATAAAAGCACCTCCATCAGTAAGATATAATATAGGGATTTTCATTAAAGAATTTTGTCAACAATACCAAAAATTTGAAATCAGCGACCACGAAACACCACTCATACGCTTATACAGCTGTCGCGAGAAATCAAATTTTTGGTACTTTTATTGGTACGTCTCAATGGGTGTAGTATGGGAAAGGCTACAACATTTCTGGTCAATGAAAAAAGATGCGCAATTAAATTTCTCATAAGAATATGTACTTTTCTAAGTTAAAATTTGAAACTTGTTTCAGAGGTCTCCAGGGCCAACGCCGTTTGCGAGAAAAATAACTTATTATCGGTTAAGAAATAAAATTGGAATTTTTTTCTAAATTCCAAAAATTTTATTTTATTTTTTTGAATTTATAATATACTAACTTGGATTGTCGGGATTTGGGGGAGGGATGGGTGCCTCAAGTGCCAGCATACTCATTCCGCCGTGATCCTGGTCCCGGAACATCATATGAGGACCGATGTTCATGAAATTAGAACCTGGCATAGAAGAACCACCATCTGTAAGATATAATATAGGGATTATTATTAAAGAATTCTTTCAACAAAACCCAGAAATTGGAAATCGGCGACCACAAAACACCACTCATACACTCATACAGCTGTCGCGAAAAATCAAATTTTTGGTTCTTTTATTGTTACGTCTCGATGGGAGCAGTATTATTTCAAAGATTATTTTTAATTGGCTTTTATATCTACGCGGATGAGTGGTGCCTACGAGAATAGCAGAAGGGCCAACTAACCTGAAGAAGCCGTTTGTGGATAAAAGTGCTAAAAATTCACATGGCGTATTCTGATTACATAAGCAATGACCACAAGCAAAGCAGTTTATTCAAAAGTAATATGTTTATTGTTATTCAATATCTCCGGTTTTCGATTTTTTTCAAATTTTCAAACTTTCTCAATGCCTAATTAACAACTTTCTCGCAATAAGTTATTTCAACCAGCATTTTTCTGATGGCCTTACCGTTGGTCGACGTTTTCATTTGGAATTAATTCGTTATTAAAAAATAATTAAAATCTAACTTTATTTCAAAAAAGTACATTTCTGGTAGTTATCGGTTATGTATTTAGAATACACCATAGCATTGTAAGCATTCTCATGTCCAAACGGCCGAATAATCGCGAGTGTGTTTTATAGAACATCGATTTTTGATCGAAAATTTTGTAAGCTTTTATCGTTTATCTTGAGAACTTTTATCAACAGTTTCCGGTGATTTACTTTACATTTCCATAAATTTTCGTAAACGCTCATAAAATTGCCACAAATTTATATAAATTATAATAAATTTCGGTATATTTCACAAATTTCAATAAATTTCTGCGAGTTTCATAACTTTTCATATATTTTTAAAATTTGCAGAATTTTTTAAACATTTTTTTCTGGTTCACTTTGAAAACAGGGGAATCTTCAACATTTCTATGCGGCGAAAAAAGATGCACATTACATTTTTTATGAGAATATATGTACTTTTGTAAATTAAAATTTGAAACTTGTTTCTAAGGTCTCCGACGGTTGAAGCCATTCAGCAACAACAATTTATTGGCTGTTATGAAATGGATTTTTTCTAAATCATAACAAATTTTTCTAAGCTAAAAAATTCAATATATACTTACAGTCATGACCACTGTTTTGACCAGAGATGTCTAGTCCGCCAAATTGATTTTGCAACTGCTCCAGTGATGCATGCGCACCTGTGCAATGTCATATTGTTATTTTTATTAGAGAATTTTATCAACGAACCCCAAAAATTCGCTACTGATCCAAACTGAAGATGCCCAAATGTATTCCCAAAATCAATTGATATTAATAAAACCAAGGGTCAAAATTTCGATGAAGTAAATATATTTTGAGAATCTAGGTGTCTTGGTTTATGTATTTTTAGAGTATTATTTTATTTCGACTTCTTATTGCTCATTTGAAAACTGTGAAAACATAAAATTTGGAACGTTATTTGGAGGCTGGATTTGATGAAAAGTGAATATGTCAAGTGATAAAGGTTGAAAATATAAGATTTTTTCTTATGCGTCTTCTATATGAACCGATCAAAAAAAAAAGGTAAAAAAAGTGTTAGAAATTATTTGTAATTATTTGTTGGTCACGTGTGTAATTTACACAAAAAATTCTATGAAGCCCTCTAATATGTGTATGTTCAATAAAGACTTGCGCCATACTATGCATTTTCATATACTAATGCAAAAACAACAGAAAATAAAAAAAGTTATTTTCCCAGAAGAAATGGAAAGATTTCGAAATTTATGATTAAACTTTAAAACAATCAGATATAAATATTAAAGTAACATTTTACACCAATTATTTAGAACAGACAATTAATTTCTAAATCAAGAACAAATTTATCCCATTTTTATGTCTTTCAATTGAACTTTTTGCAAACGCACTCGACTCTGCAAAAACTAAATTTTTTTTGAAGAGCATAAATCGAAAGCTTGATAAAATTTGAGAGCAAAACTTGACGTATACTTTTATCTGTAATTTTTTGTATTTCGTCGAAAAATACCAATTATTTAGTGCCTTTAAAATTACATTATTCCAACTACTTTTTTTTCAAATAATGTGGCGAGAACATTTTCAAAAAATCAGAAATGTCCATCGTTGTACTGAGTTTTAGCATTTGTAGAAAGAAATATGCGCGATATTGGTTCCATTGTTTCGAATTTGTAACTATCGATGCCAAATTCGAAATCAAAAACACTAACAACCCTTTACAATAAGCTTCAGGAATATATGAAAAAATCGAACAACTTTGGCCGCAATATTGGAACCGTCATTTTGATTTTTTAACTTTTGACATCAAATTCCTACTGGAGCAGTGCTCACGTTCACAAAAACACATAAAAAACTGGAGGTTCATTAATGTTGTGGTTCACGCAAAAGTTGGCATTCTTTGGAACTTAGGCTCTACAGGAACTCTTTTTGACCGTTTTCCACTGCGCATGTGCCGAAAAGCGCAAGCTTATTTGAAATCAAACAATAGTAAGCAAAATGATACATATAAATATTAACAAATGTTTTCTATTATTTTCTCAAACGAGTTAAATATAATAATAATTACCGAATTCCTCGCTTGTTTTTTCAGTATATCGTTATCGAAATTTAAAGAAATTAAATTGAACCTTCGGAATTTTTTACAACTTTCATGGTTTAACTTAATGCGTTTGGGAATAGGCTATAATACATTTCTTATAAAAAATGTGGGTTCGCTCGAAAATTGGCTATGTAATGATACTCATTTGACATTTATACCGTTTTCTCTTCAATCTTGTGTAATACAGTACACTCCCGGTAACTGCCAGTCTGACGGGACTGTAGGGGAGTATAATTCCAAGAATTTGGCACTTACTGAGTACAACCACTCTGCTCCGTCGTATAACCACGCTGCGTTGGAGCTCGTACTTTGGGACATGCGCAGAGACTTGTGGCCACTCGAATTCACTTAAGTGGAAGACGCAATGAAATGTACGTGAAATACGTGTGGAGGACAAGTGGCCAAAAGTGGAACTTACGGCGCTTACAGTTAGCGGGAGTGTACTGTACTTGTTATTTCCATCCAATATATTACTATACAAGCTCACTTTGTTTATTGGAATATTTGGTACAATTCTGAGCTATTGTTCATAAATATACTCGCCAGTTTTTGAGAAAATTCAGATAAAAGGATGTAAAATCAACGGCACCCGAAACCTATAATATTTACAAGATTTTATTGTAACCGAAATTTTTTTTTATGATTTTCATCATCGTATAGGATTCGACATTTTGTTTTTGACAATTTGAAGAGCGGAGATGAAATCAGGGACTCAATAAAAAACCCAAAAATTGTGTTCAAAAGGAACCATTTTCAAGTTTTTTACAACTTCTCACGGACCTAGTCCACAGCGCGACGGCCCTGCTTAACTTTGTCGCATCCACATCACCTGGATTGAATTTGTCGCGCGACAAGAATTTTACGCAGGAAACCTATTTCCCCTCGAAACTTGTCTGCTGTGATTCGGTGCGACAGAATTAGTCGAGGTGGTGGGGATGCGTTAAAGTTGAGCAGGGCCGTCACGCTGTGGGCTAGAAGCATGAAAAGTTTTCAAAAATTGCAAACATGACGCCATTTCATTTTTTGAAATTTTTTTAACGATATAATGGGAAATAAACGCGATGAAAAAAAACATCAAACAACTCATGAATCATTGTATATCTCTTCCTCTCTGTAGACTCGAATGTCTCTATTATTCCTTTTGTAAAGTACTCGAACCGCGCACACCTCGAACAAAACGAAACAGTGTTGGGTAAGTTACTTTTTTTTATAACTGGTTTCAGTTACGTTAATTAGCAGAAAAAGGTAACTAGTTACAGTTACTGGATAAAGTAACTTCAAGTTAGCTAAAAAGTTACTTTTTTCACTTCCTTATAGTTTAAAAATTAAATAACTGAGATTTTGACTTTTTATAAAAATATTTAAATTTTCATCAAAATACATGCATTTTCAAACAAATGGTTGAATTTTCATATCGAATTAGTATTCAACAAAAAATTTCGTTTTCAACCAAATAGTTGAACTTTCTACCATTTTTAAAACTAAAAGACGAATTTTCAACAGAAAAGTTAATTTTCGAACAAATTTGGACATTCTAACAAAATACTTAAAATTTCAGCAAAACACATGAATTTTCAACTGAATGGTTGATGTTACATACTAAAAATATTAATTTTCATCAAAAAAGTTAATTTTCAACTAAATAGTAGGATTTTTTGCCATTTTCAAAATAAAATGTCGAATTTTCTATTGGCCATGTAACGAGACGGTCACGTGACCACGCTAGTCGTCAATTTTTCTTTGTAAACTTACGTCCAAAAGAAATAAGATATCGCGCTCAAAGTTTGGGAAATAAATGTGGAGACAATAACGTTCACGGCTCTGCCCTTTTTCGGTGGATATTTTGAAAACAAAATTTTCCAATAAAATAAAACTGGAAGCCATATCGATACTTTACCATGTCAACTTACGTCCACACGGAATGAGGTATATTTTGAAATATGAAAAAAGTTTTTTTTTTAATTACTAATTTGGAAAAATTCCAACCATGCTGTAGAACACTGCAAGAAATTTTCAATTTTGTCAATGGGCTAGATATGGGGTTTATATTGATAAAAGTGGGGCAAAACAACAAAAATTGGTCACAAACATTGTACAAATGTACACAAATAGTGCGAAAACTAATGTTTGCACTTAAAATGCAAATAAACAGATTTATATTTTTAGTTAGTGCGTGTCCGACGTACGAATCCGCTGTCTCAGAGCAGCACTATCGCAGCGAGCAGACAGCTTTGTACTTGCACGGGTCTGTGGGTAAAACAGATTGCATCGGTCGATATTTATAATTTTCATAAATAATCTTGTTTCTTCCTCCAACTCTGTGCCTTGCTACAAACGGTCATTTACTATTTTTCAATATTTTCGGAGAATTGTTCCGCGATGTCCAAACTTTTATTTTTAAATATGGGTGAAAAATATTGATCTCAGGACTGACTCGATCAGCTGTTATACTCATTGCATGGCCATAAGGAGTTAAATTTCAAACAAAAAAGTTAATTCTACAAAATTTCGACTTTCTACCAAAATACATCAAGTTTTAACAAAATGGTTAAATTTTCATACTAAAAATATTAATCTTCATCAAAATAGTTCATTTTAAATTCAATAGTTGAATTTTCTACCATTTCAAATCAAAAACACTAATCAAAACGAGGAGTTTTCACAAGACAGTTGAATTTTCGACCCGGAAATATGAACTCTCAACAAATAAGTTAATTATCAACCAAATAGTTGAATCTTCTATCATTTTCAAATCGAAAAAATATAATACTTGATCTTATTTCAATAAAAAAAAAACTTAATTTGAAATCAAACACAGTTGAATTCAACCAAAAAAGATAAATTGTCAACAGAATGAATACGATTCTTCTACCGACAGAGATTGATTTTGAAAGAAAAAAGTCGAATTTTGAAACTAGAAAGAAAAAATTTCGACTGAATTGTTGCGTTTGTTCATTAATTATTAGTGTAAAATTTAATTCGAAGTAAATTTGAGGCTCATTTCTCTGACTAATCAGTGATATGACTGGTAATAGATACAGAAAATTCCGTAGTACTAGAGAAAAAGGGTGTTGAATAAACACCGAAATGTTAGTAGGTTTTTGCAAATGCTTTTTTGACCGTAATTGAGCAAATACATAAATAAGAAAACACAAAGGAGATGAGGAAGGGTATTTGAAGGTTGCTTTCTTTTTCTTTCTTATTTTTCTTTTAAATTGGAATAAATGCATCCAAGAGCGAGTTATTGAAAATTTGATAATTTGATTTTTATTTTTTTCTAACTTTTAAGAATCTTATAGCTAAATTTGAATGCTGAACGTTCAAGAGGAATTTATGTTTTGATTTATTCTGAAACTTTCTTTTTTTAAATTTCAAATATTAAAATAAGTTAAATTTCAATATATACAAAATTTTCAACACAAATGAAGGGTGGCTGTAAATAACTAGATAACCAATATTTTAATCAAAAATACGGGGTTTGCATTAAAAAAACTCGAAAAATTAAATATGCATTGTGGTAAAATGATTTTTTTGGACATATAATTTTTTGATAAATTTTTAATTCGCTTTTCTCAGAACATAGTAATTTTTTTCATAAACATTTTCCATTTATTCTTAATTAGCTCCTCCATGTCTGAGGAGAAAATCTTTGTTTTTGCAAAAAATGGAAAAGCTCGTTTTTTAATTGTTATTCAAAGCCGATTTTGAAAACCCGTGAAGTTTTAATCTCAAAATTCTTGGTCGATTTTCTCGGAATGGGCAACTTTTTAGAATAAATCTTTGTTCATCCGTATTCAGAAACTTAATAACTCGGAGGCATCTACATTAATTTCTTCGAACCTGTATAACTTTATTTAATTAAACTTTCCTTTCCTCAATCCAGCAAAACTTCTGCTCAAGAGTGGACTTTTGTTTTATCTTTTAATGGTAGAAAGTTATTTCGATTTGACTTTATAGACTTTTCACCGCAATATATGATTTTTTCCCGGCGGATAGCTTTCTATCCTGGCTAATGAAGAGAAATAGAAACCTTTGGACAAATTGCTATTCACAAGCGGTTTATGAACCGATTTGAACGTTTTTCTTTCTAAATTGAAGCTAATAAAATTCTGCATAAATCGATCGGGACCGATTTTGAAAAAAAGTTTTTTATTGCGTTCTCATCTGAAATTAGGGAAAAATGACTTTCACGAATTTCATCAAATTTCGACGTTTTGACGCCCCCTGAATCAGAAGAAATAGTTTTTACGTCGGTGTCTGACTGTGAACAAGATAACTTTTAATAGAGTTATCGGATTGGATTGCGCTTTGACACACTTTTTAAGAGTGTCAAAAAAGAGACGAGTTCGTTAACCAGCTATTTTAAATACAAATTCAAAATGTGAGCGCATATTCAAAATTTTTGACACAATTTTTTTAAAGATTTGAAAATTCCATGTATGGCTATCAGTAGAACTCGAAAAGTTGAACAATTGATCCGTACGACTTTTTTCGATAAAAAAAATTATCGAAGGTATATCATATGCAAACTTCACAAAAAGAAACGAAAATGAAAATTTTAAGTCAAACAACACACTCCTTGAATTTCTTTTTTAATCAAAAATTCAAATTTTGTTCATACAAAAAATGATGAAAAATCAAAAATTCTATTTTGCAATCAAACTACGCAAGATACAAAAAAAAATAAATGAGCAGGAATTGTGCACTCATGAATGATCTACAAATTTGTCGAAATTTACTTTTTGATAGAACGCGTAGTTTTTGTCTTATTCATGAAAAACAATATGAAAAATAAAATAATTCCATTTTGCGGTTATACTATGCAAGATGAAAAAAATTAACATTTTGAAATTGCCAACCGAAAAAGAGTTATAAATTAGTTATGAATGATTTGTTGATTGGACGCCTAGTTTTTGTTCTAATCCTAAAAAAATGATATTTAAAATTTTTGTCTATTCATCTTGTTTCGTATCTTGTATAGGTTGTCGGAAAATGGAATTTTTGATTTTTCATTATTTTTTCGTGCGATAGATTTGAATTTTCGATTTTCCAAGCAAATTAAGAAAGGTTTCATAACAATATTGTAGGGTGTTCGAATGTAAAAATTTTTTTTCTTGACTTTTTTCATATCGTGCGTTTTTTAGCTTAAAATGTATGCTTAAAATGAGGGTAGCTTAAATGCTATGACTCCGGTAATTTTTTTTCTATCACAAAAAGTCATTGAAATATTTGGTTCGCCTTTTTGAGTAATATTAATATCCGTCCATACAATTTTTCAATATTGAAAAAAAATCTTCTCAAACATTTGCGAAATGTGCCCACTTTTTGAATTTTCATCCAAAATGGCTGGCTAATGAACTTGACCTTCATTTTAAGAAACTTAAAGAGTATACCAAAGCTCAATCCAATAGGTTAATTATTTTGAAAGTTATCGTGAAAACAAACTAAAAATCTACATACAGACAGACAGACTAACCGACAGACATTTTGTAGAAACCTGTTTTTTTGAGTTGAGGGGGTCTCAAAACGTGAACATTTGACAAAAACAGGGGTTATGTTCAAATAAATCAAATTGTTTCCCGTGAATCGTCCAAAAATAATACAAAATTGTCAAAAAATTATAAGATTTATTCATACAATAGGAAAAGATGATTGTTTAAACAAATATGCACTATCTATCTATGCTTACAGGTAAAAAATTGATTTTTTGAACGTAATGTTGTGTAAGTAACTAATTTCTAAACTTTGAGGGAGCTTATATGACAATCAACAACTTTTATTTTAACAACACTTGTTTAAACAAAATTTTATCAACCTAGGCATTTTTTAAGCAAGAATCGCGTTTCTCTAGGGCATTAGCGGACTATAATTTATTAACGGCTCTGTGCTATCTGTCGACAACAATATTGATTGATAATAAACTTTTTTTAAAAACCTCGATAGCGATCCACTATTGTTATTGTCACAAATAATTTCAAATACAAATTTCTGTCCTGCTACATATTTGTGAACAAAAAATTACGTAGAAATTTAAAATTTCAAAATTATCTGAGTTTTAAGTTTAAAAAATAAAGATACTGTGATTTTATAGATTGACATTTAACATTTCATAAAATTTAAAGATTCAAAATTGAAAACTCTTGACTTTTGATCATCAAAATCATCACAATTATTTAAGAATCATTATTCAAACAACTTTCAAAAGGTAAAAGTTTTCAATTCTAAATCTTCAAAACTGAAAAGCAATTGCAAATCGCTGAAATTGAAGAATTTTTCATTGCAAATCTTCAAAATTGAACTATACCAAGAAAATGTTACAAATTACATACTTTAAAAATGTAATTCTTGAAAGTTTGATAATTCCATATTTTCCAAGTTCAAAAATTGTGAATTATAACTTTTTGAAATACAATGTGAGATTGACTACATAACATCTGGTGGACCGTTCATGAAAAGGGTTCGAAAGTTCGCCCAAGAACTTGAATCACACACTGAACAAGTCAAAGCTGCTGACAATCAAGCAGCATACTGTTGACAAAATACGACTGTTATCTGACGCAAGAAGGAGAATACAGAAGAAGGAGAGATGGATCAGGGATAAACAACAGTTTCTCGGTTGGAGAAAAAAAATGTGTTGACATGTCAAGTGATTTGTTATAAACAAATTTTGCAACAAATAGCCAGTATGATGGATTATGTTTTTGTGAAGTATAGTTATGCATTGAAGTCGCTCGTTCAGAGCAACGAGGTGAAATGTGATCATGAAAATGTGGTATCCGATATCATTTGTTAACTTTATCAACAAGTAATATAAGCAATTGCATGATTTGAACAGTTTTAGGCAGAAACAAACTGAATTTTCTTTCGATTGTTTTCGAATCTCATTGCCTGTGATGCACATTGACGTATTTTTGTCGTCTGATATAATTTGTTGAATTTATCAACTATTAATATACACAAACGCATGATTGGAATAGTTTTAGACAGAAACGAATCGAATTTTCTTCTGATTGACTTCAAATCTCAGTGCCTGCGAAATACATCAATACGCATCACAGGCAATGAGATTCGAAGACAATCGGAAGAAAATTCGGTTTGTTCCTGCCTAAAACTGTTCAAATCATGCATTTGTTCGTATTATTCATTGATAAAATTAACAAGTAATATGCGATGCCACATTTTCATTACCCACATTTTACTAGTTTGCTTTACACGAGCGGTTTCGATGCATAAATATACTTTACAAAAACATAATCCATCATACTGGCTATTTGTCGCAAATGTTTGTTTATAACAAATCACTTGACATGTCAACAAATTTTTTTTTTCCGCCGACCCTTGTGCATCAAACCGGAGGCCTAATGCCACTGAGACAAATTTTCACACAGAAATGAAAAGAAAAATTTTAAAAATCAACATTTTTTTTCGCTATTTGCAGTTCTATAAAAATTTCAGCAAACGAAAATTCAAAAATCGGCCTCGACAGATTTTTTGAGAATTGGATGCAGAATTTTTTTAGAATTGAGAATCGATGAAGAATTGTGACCGACAGGTTGTTTTGAACATCGTTTTTTTCATTTCGTTCCACTGAGTCAAGAAGCCCTAACATGTCAGAATTTTTAGAAAAGAAATTCTGAAATACCTTTCGAACCCTCAAAATTAATTGAAAATTCCTTCGAATACCTCGCAATAATTCCAAATCATTATAATTGAAAATCTTTAAATATTTGAAAATTTTTTAAAATTATATGAAGCAACTGTATTTTCCCGAATAAATTCTTTGAAATTTGATCAAGAATTAAACGTACATATACCAAGCTTTTCATGCTTGAAATATAAGAATTAAAATAATCAAAATAATTGAATTGAAAAATTATAGTTATTAGTGAAGAAAATATTGAGTACTTTAGGTTTTAATAATTCAATTATTTCATATTCTTTTACCATGAACGGCATTCTTTCAAATTACTGCCGGTTACGCTGTTTTCCCGAATTTCAGCAAAAAAAGCTACGTCGTATGCGTCAAGCAGAATTGTTATTTAAAGTTACCGTTGACTTACTACACATTTCCAAGTATTTCCATAAGTGCCCATAAATTCCCATTAATTTCCACAAATTTTCATAATTTAGCATTAATTCCCACGCATTTTATAAGCTTTCATAAATTTCTAAAATTCACAGAAAGTTTTTTGAAAGGATTTTTTGGGCTTAATTTGAAAACCGGGAAAGCTAAAACATTGTTGTTTAATAAAAAAGATGCGTCATTGAATTTCTTAGAATAAAATGCATTTGTTAAGTAAAAATTCGAAACATGTTTCGAAGGATTCCAGGGGCAACCGTCGTCCAGCGAAAAGAATTAATTGGCGGTTAAGAAATAAAATTTGTATTTTTGTCTGAATCCCCACAATTTTCTGCTAGTTCGAAAGAATATTAATATACTGACTTGGACGACTAGTTCGACGAACTAGATTTATTAGATCCTGTTGATTTGCACGGGAAGTCCCCAATCCCCTTTCGATTGCATCACGCTCTCGTTCTGTATACTCATGCTGGCTTCCAGTTCGAATTGCACCTGGCCCCTGCCCATACATTCCATCTGTAACACATAATGTAGGGATTTTTCTCAAAGAATTTTTTCAACGAACCCTAGAAATTTGCTATTGGTCCAAAATAAATATAGCCCAAATGTAATACCAATGTCAGTTGTTATTGACAAAAGCAAGGGTCAAAATTTCTATGAAGTAAATATATTTTAAGATTCTAGACACCCTGAATTATGTGTTTTTAGATTATTAATTTATTTTTACATGTTATTGCTTATTGAAAAATCTGCAAACCTAAAACATCGAACGTTATTTGGGGGTTAGATTTTATGGAAAGTGAATATATTAACTGATAATTGTTGAAAATATAACATTCTTTCTTATGCGCCTTCAAGATGAACCGACCAATTAAAATAGGTAAAAGAAGTGTTACAAATTATTTGTTATTATATTTTTACATTCTCATCATAACGAGAAGGTATTGATTTTATGTGAAAAATGACTTTCGTGGATTCCATTAAATGTCAACGTTTTGAGGCCCCCTGAGTCAGAAAAAATAGTTCTTACGTCGTTGTCCATTTTAATTGTGCAAGAACAAAAATAAGTGAAAAGGAAGTTTCTTCATTTATCTAAAACAAATTCATTTATATACACTCTGCACAATACATACAAAAAAAATTCTGTGAAATAAAAAACAAATAATAAAATGCATTTGCTTTATTTTGTTCTGTCCAATTCAAGAAATGCGAACTTTAAGAAATTATAGAAACAACAATTTGGAGCACAATTCATATGTCCAGCATAATATCATCGATGTTATCAAAAATTATCGGTAAATTACCAAAAAGTCTCAACTTAAAATTTTTCCATAATTTTCATATATTTCCACTATTTTCACGCAATTTCATCAATTTCTACAAATTTATTAAATTTTCATAGATTTCCATAAATCAAATTAATTTTCATAAATTTAATAAATTTTCATAAATTTTCATAAATTTCCATAAATTTCGTAAATTTTCATAAATCTCATAAATTTTCACAATTTACATAAATTTCCATAAATTTCCAAAAATTTCGTAAATTTTCACAAATTTCAGCAATTTTCATAAATTAAATTTTTTTATAAATTTCAGAAGTTACAGACCGAGCTGTTGCGCATGCGTTCAGCAGAAAAGTTATGAAGACTTACCTGTAAATTATCACACTTTTCTATAAATTCCTGTAAATCACCATAAATGCCTGTAAATTTCAACATATTTCAATAAGTTCCCACAAATTGAATAAATTTTCAAGAAATTCCACAAATTCCAGAATTTTCCAAAAATTTGTGTACATTTATGAAATTCATAGAAAATTATGGAAATTTATAGTAATTTATGATCCAATCACAGGCATCGTAGAGAATACATATATAAGAACAACATAACCTGAAACTTCAGTTTTAGGTCAGCCCTGAAGAAGTGAACTGCAATGTTCACGAAACGTCGGCAACATTCATAGTTTCGCACACGATTGAAACCCGAAAAATCTCTAAATTTTGAATTCTAAAATTTTAAATTTGAATTTATTATAATGAATCATCGTGAAAGTATTAAATCTATTATTAATTTATGATACTTTACAGAAATTAATGAAATTGTTTGGTAAATTACCGGTACCTTTTAATAACAGTTATATTGGGTGCATGTGGAATAGCTCGGGCTATAATTTCTCAAATTCATAGAAATTCATTGAAATTTATGAAATTCATTGAAATTTATGAAATTTATGAAATTTATGAAATTATTGGAAATGCAAGAGAATTTGCGGAATTTACAGAAATTTATGGAAATTGATGGTCATTGATCAGTAAATTTTGATAACAGTTCTGCTGGACACATGCTGCTGGGAACGTGATGACTATTGGTGGGAGGACAGTTAAGAAAACTGAAATTGGGTACAATGACCAACAAATTTGGGTTCAGCAACCTAGGCTTCTCGTATTAAGCATGGAACCAGCAGAACTATAGATATTAAACAAAAAATATGTAAATCAGATTTAACGAACACCGTCTCACCTGCCTACAACTAAAAGCACAAAAAAATTTAAATTAAAAACAATTACCATAGAAAACTTTTGAAGACACCAGTTCTTATACCTATGCCCAAATTACCCATAGAAACTACTCCGATTACATTTAACGGACCCCGTTCTCAGCTGCCTTAACATAATACCGCAAAAATTTTTTATTAAAAAATAATTTCCACAGACAACTTTCAAGACTCCAGTTAATATATTTGTTTTGACTTTAATATTCCACAGTCACTAGAATCTACCCTTATCACAGTTAGCAAACCAAGTCTCAGCGGCCATTCACGAAAATTGCCAGAACAATTTCAAATTAAAAATAATCACCGCGGGAAACTTTAGAAGACTATTTAATACACCTGCCCCCACAGTAATATTCAAAGTTATTAATTAGAGTCTTAGAATGCTGTCGGGAGTGATTATTTTTAATTTCAATTTTTTTGTGGTTCCAGTTGAAGGCAGCTGTGACTTGGTTCGTTAAATGTAAGAGGGGTAGTTCCTAGAGGATGTGTAATATTACTGTGAGAGTGGATATATTAGCTATATACATAGAAAATTGTTTGTGGTGATTATTTGTAATTTACATTATTTGTTGATTTTTTTAAATTTTTTAAATTTTCTGTAGTAGAGGTGCTGGCGGTCAGCACTTCCATCCAAAAGTCGACTTTTTGAGAAAACTAATAGAGCCCAAAAATCGGTATCGGTGCCCAAAAAAGTCTAACAAAGCCCAAACTTATGGCATGAAGAAAATATTAAAATTCCGTTGTTGAGGTACTAGCGGAATAATACATTGATGTTTGAATTAATTAAGAACATTCTTTGAAAAGTCGTTTAGTTAATTCTTTACAAAAGAAATCTATCTCGAATCCATCTTCATTTACAGAAAATTCAAATAAACATAATTTTTGTATATGAAAACTTTTCTATATACTATACGAATATGATTTCCGATTTAAAAAATTTGTATTTCCTTCTAACATTGGGTGTGAAATAATAAAAAATCAAACGTCAGATGTTTCTTCAAAGTTCAATTAAAAAAAAAAAGTGATAGTCCAAATTTCACAACTATTTGGCAACTACTCATATATTTGTATTAATTAAAAGAAGTATAAAACGATAAGCGATGGGTATTATGATCTTTGATTTTCACGTCCGGGAACCATAAGAACCTTGCTGAGAAGGTTCTTCCTGATTTGTATTAAGCGAAAAGTTACAGCAATGGGAAACATGACAAATCAGATATTCGAAAAGAGGACGCGATTGTGTAAAATTGGCATGCCTATTGAAATAATGAGAAGACATTATTGTGAAATTTGTACATAGGCTGAATTAGCTCCACCCACAAGTTAAATTGCTCCGAAATTGGAAAATTATAATAAGGGTAATCGCTACAGTGGCTCCCCCCCCCCCCCCCCCTTCATGATTAGCCATCTCATTTGAATATATTTATATATGATAAAAGAATACTTGGAACTACAATGACAAATGATTGGTACAAAAGTGGAATGATTAGGACAGCTAATGCTAATAAAATAATAATAATCTAAAATGATAAAAATCACGCGTTTAATTTTTACTATTTGAAATTTGAAAAACGCCAAAAGTCTGAGTTTCCATCCGACGAATTATAAACTAAGTAAGACCGTTCCGGCTGCCCCGTAAAAACCACCCTTCCTATATATGTAACCTAAACTGTTGAAAAATAACAAGTTCAACTTCAGATATTTGTAGAATAGAAAACGCCATAAATATTTTTTTTTCATGTCTTGAATTATCAAAAAAGTCATCAAAACCCGCCCTTACTATATGAATTGTAACGCGTTGAAGATTAAAAGTTAGATTTTTGATATTTGACAATTAAAAAGCGTTAAAAAATACTTATTTTTTATGGTGGACTGGTTATTAACCGTCCCGAATGTCTTACCCGACCTATAGTAGAGGAATAACATATATAATACTATATTATAATATAATAATATATAATATATAATGATATGTGATATGCAATATAAATAAATATATAATATATAATAATATTATAATATAATAAGAAGAAGATTTTTGGCGGATTTTAATGTGCAAATATCCAAAATCAAACATGTAGTTCTTAACATTTTAGGAGTACATGTAATGAAGGTGGTTTCTAAGGTTTTTCTTGAATTGTCTTACCCAGCCTATAATTCGAGGAATAGAAAAAGGTGATTTTGGCTTTTTTCAATGTGCCTAAATCGAAAATCAAGCATATAATCTTGACCATTTTAAGTGTGCGTATAGTGAGAGTGGTTTTTAAGAGTGAGTCCAGACTATCACTCAGCTTATAATTCGGCTATAAAAAAGCAGATTTATGGCGATTGTCAATTTTCAAATATCGAAAATCAACATTGCCAATTTTATCATTTTACATGTGCCTATGAACCTCTAAGCCTGTCTTTGGCATGCCCGGATAGTAGGTGATTCGCGAGGGTAGGTAATTCCTTAAGAAATTTGTATTCGCTAAAAATTAAGTTGGCCCCTCATGGTCATAGAATTATATACATATAAAAAGATATAATGTTTTATACACTTTTTTCAACCATAAAGTAATCCTTTAACCTTATTCAAAAAATATATGCTGTTACCTTGGGTGTGAGTATATGACAGAAAAAATTGCAGTATGGCCACCAATATTTCATTACGTAAAAATGGTTACAAAATAACAATAATTTTTTTTAACTTCATCCCGTAGAATTAATTAATTTTTATTTTGTTTAGTTGCCCCAATACCCAGTACAATATTTATGCAATTTGTTAAAATTTACGGTAACTTACTGAAATTCATGGAAATGTATGGAAATTTAACGGTAACTTTCAATAACACTTTTTCTGGACATATGTTGGCATACGCGTGTGGCTATAACGTAAAATTTCTGAGCATATGTTGGCAAAAATTTATGTTCAAACCTTTTTTTTTATTATTTATTCAAAATTTCATAATTATGGGTACACGTGAATATTAATGTTTGTAACATATGTTGGGAAAAATTTAGTTCAAGCTGTAATAATTTTAGAAAAAATCTTTATTGCATAGCATATGAATGTGGCCTCTTTCAGTTTCAAAACTATAGAATTAAATGCTTTACCGCACCCTCAGCAAAGTATTTTGCAAAATACGTACAATGATAATATACATATGTTTAAACTGTTTCAAGGTAAAATGCGAATTTTTTGATATACTGGATATCTTGATGTAAGACATTTTAATGTGTGATTACTTTAGTATTATACGATATTCTACTTACATGCAGAATTACGGAAAAATATTAGCGAGTAGAAGAAGAGGATACACGTCACAGCTTTCATCTTGCTTGAAGAAAAAAACTGCTCTCCGGAGACTTTGTTGAACTTCAATTGCAAAGACCTTAAACTAGCTGTACTTATATAGATTCCAGCCTTTACGTCATATTGACAAACATTATCCCCTCATTTAGGCGATGAAGTGGCGTTTTTCCTTTATACCAAATATCTATTTACTATCCTTGAAAATTGTAGATACTCAGGAAGTCGACTCGATCTAAACGTGTCATTTGGAAAGAAGCGACACATTGCCAACGAATTTACAAAATCGCAAAAACAGTAAACAGAAACTATGTCAACAAAGCCGTCTGGTCTCACTATTGATCTCTAAAATCGACTTAAATGGACTTCTGGCGCAATATTTAAAATAGAACAATTATTCCGAACATTTTCGAAAATAGTCAAACTGGTTGCCTCTCCGATTTTTTGAGGTGGTCAAAAATCATCATATTTTTTCCGGGTGTTAGAATGACCATCCCCACTCCTCTACCCACTCACGCAGTAGAAATAGATTGTATAGAGCTGGAAAGATTCGATGAATATTTTCCCTTCATTTCCTTCCAAGAAATGAGAATTTTTCGGAAAAATCAAAGTTATTGCTTCTGTGATTTTTCGAGGTTCTCCTCAGGCTGTAAATAGTTATTCCAATAGCCCCTACAACCCACTCATAAACTAGAACTAAATTCTGCAAAGCTGAAAGGATTCGGTGAATATTTACCCTTCACATCCTACGGAAAAATCTCAATTTTTCGAGAAAAAAAATGGGTTGTTGCTCCTCTGATTCTTTGCGGTAGTTTTTAGACTATTTTTTGTCATGAAAAAAGAACCAGAACCCGCCCACGTAATAAAACTGAAATCTATAGAGATGGAAAGATTCGGTGAATCTTTTCCATTCTTATCCTTCGGAAAAATGTGTTCTTTGGAGAAATCAAAGTTGTTGCTCCTCCGATTTTTTGAGGTGATTCTCAGCATATTGCTTGCTATTCTAACACCCCTCTCAAGAAACCCATACAGCGAAACTGAATTCTCTAGAGTTGCAAATATTCAGTGAATATTTTCCATTCTTATGCTTCGGAAAGATGACACTATTTAGGAAAAATCAAAGTTATTGCTTCTCTGATTTTTTGAGGTTGTTCTCGGGCTATGGAATATCATTCTAACTCCCTCTTGAGCCAACCCACACAGTAAAGCTAAATTCTCTAGAGTTGGAAATATTCGTCAATAATTTCCCCTTTTCATCCTTCGGAAAAATGGCAATTTGTCGGATAAGTCGATGTTATTGCTCCTCTGATTTTTTCAGGTTGTCCTTAGGCTATAAATATAATACTAAATATACTTATCCCACATTTCGCTCAGTAAATATATTTCACAATTACCTCAAAATAAGGCACCATCTTCATCTCTGGCCTAGGTGTTGCTCGTCGCTTAGGAAAGATTCAATGAATGTTTTCTCTTCTGATACTTCGGCGAAAGGAATTTTTTTGGAAAAAATCAAAGTGATTGCTTCTCTGATTTTTTCAAGTCTAAAACCCCCATCAACCCACTCACGCCGTGCAACTGTATTCTAGACAGCTGGAAAGATTCGGCGAATATTTTCTCTTCTTATCCTTGGGAGAAAGAACAATTTTTCAGAATATTCAAAGTTATTGCCTCTCTGATTATTCGTGGTATTCCTCAGGCCATGGGTTGTCAATCTAACACCCTTCTGAACCCACTCACGCAGTACTACTAATTTCTATAGAGCTGGAAAGATTTGGTCAATATTTTATTTTTTTATCCTCGGGAGAAAGACAATGCAAAATGGAGCCTCTTATCAAGAATGCGCATGTAATTCTCTGTGTTATTATCTGCGAATTCTCGACTTCCTTCTCTTTGATAGATTAATTTGTGTACCTTAATTTACCGTAAGAAGGTTCTCTTATATGTAGACTTCGTTCTAACAGCCATCCACTAATTCAGGTGACAAGCAGTCCTTATAAAGTCTTAAAAGTAGAGGTTCCATGTGTTCCACTTCCAAAAGGTGCTACCTCTCCATACTTACTCTATTCTATAGCCCTTTTTTGTCTACGAAATATACAAGCAGTAATCTCTGTCCGCTATGTGCAGCCGACCTTGTACCAGATAATAGTGGGGGTGGTTCACAGACATTACTACCATTCTTGCATCCCTAAATACGCCGTACGCACATTATGTGCTTTCTTCGTACATGCTTCTTCTAGACTTCCCTCTGCAGCACCATAGGGTTATTTGATTTCTACAATTCAATTTTTATCAGTAAGGCCGTCTGGTGTTGCTCCTAATCCACGAATATTCTTGTGTCCGAACCAACTAGAAGATTCAACTTTATTATGTCGATCTATTTCCAATTGTCTTCGAGCCTCTGCTTCGGGTTCTCGCCCATAGACAGTGACCGGTTCCAAATTGAGCCCTTCATTAGGCCCTGTTATATGTTTAACCGTTGAGGCACAACATGTTGCTACTTTCATCCCAAACTCTTTTGCAAATCAAGATGCAGTTAAAAGCCAACGCCTTGATCTTATCCATAAAGGACTATCAGCTTGTCCAGTAGTTTGTCTTTTAACTGCATCTCGATTCGCTATGTAGTTGTCTAATTTTCCATACAGTCCCTTCAGTTCTGCTTCATAAGTTTCAGGATCCATATCAAGCTTTTTGCACTTAGGTCCATATTTCTTATCAGCAATAAGCTTTCTTTTTTTGTGATTTTAATCTTCTGCATCGCTTTCTCCTAATCTTCGTTTTCCCTTTTGCTGCTTTTTGTTTGCTTTAGCGTACCTCCATCGGCTTCACAATCAGTGGTGGTTCATTACTTACAAAATTCGTATTATCTGCTAATAACTCTACGTGTATTTAAGTGTATTATTTCTGCAGCACCTCGAGCATCATATTCGTTTCTCTTTCCAAAATTGACACGCTGGACATTATTCACTTGGCTATTAGTGAATTCAAGCATTCCACGTTGTTGCTTGTAACACCGTACACTAAACTAGATACACCTCGATCGGGTCTATGCATCACTTTAATAATTTCCTCATACATTCCGAATTCTCGCAACTACGGAATGATATTTTTCTCGCCAAATTTCCGCACTCCTTCGTAAAAATATCCAAGTGATGCAGATTCCTTGTGCTCATCAAATAAATGACCAAGAATATTAAGGATGTCTCGTTTCAAGATGCTTTTTTGTCTCACCTACTCTGTAATTTCTAGCTTTCTTAACATCTCTTGTTATTCTCGCGCCACAATTGCGTGCAGCTTTTCTAATTTTCCCGAGTATAGGTAATGGACATTTGTTTTCCGATACGTGAAGGATAGAGTTACAAGTGGACCATAGAGAAGGTTCTCACATACAACTTTCCTTACTTCTGCATCGCCGTGCTTATATGGTCTAGCATTCTGAATTTTATTACATGTGACGGTCCGGGAAGAAAGGGACCTAATGCGTCAAATCTGGATTTTACAGGACGGCCGATCGTAGCAGAGACCGCAAGCCAGCATGTGAGTAGTGGGGATGCGTCTACGAGAAGCACCGCTCCACCTACCACTACACTTTTAGGCACAAGCCAGTGGAGGTAACGGACACGTCGCGTACAGCTATAGTGGTTAGTGGTGGGTCTGGTTTTCGTGGGCCTCTCGTTTGGTCTCCGCGTACGCTTATTATGCCTATGTTTGTAGCTTAATAACAAGGAAAGTAATCAACTTAAAAAATTTCTGATTATTGAAAATGAAAGAGTAACTCAGAAACTATCCATTGGCGTAAGAAAATAAAAATCGATTTTTCCCACATTAGGTCCCTTTCTTCGCGGACGGTCACATATGCACTGCTGTTACTACCTGCTATTCACACATTAAAATTACATCTAGCGTAGACACTGAAGTTTTGAACATATTTACTACAATGTCACTCTCCATACTATTGGAACTTAGATTAGGTGCGTAACGTTTATGACAGACGTGTGGTTTGGGAACTGAACCTCTTGCTGCTGCCCAATCACAAGGAACACATTTTTTATTTCTAGTTTCATGGTAAACAACTTTTTTGTACAAAAAGCTACGTCTGCTGACATTTCCGATCGTGATATAAATACTTTTCTGTACGATATTGTCATGCAGCTACCGTCCGCCATTATTGAAATTCACGCCATCCAGGTGATGCATCATATGTTTCACTTAAACCTTCCTCACTACCACTTTCGACGTTTATTTGATGACCTTCGGAAGCATCTTCTGCTTCACCGGCTTCAATATTTCCATCTTTACTTTCGGAAGAATCGTCATTTTCAGCATATGGAACAAGTTCCTTTGTTCTTGTTTAACAAACTGTTGATGAGGATAAAGTGATGAAATCGGAGTCTTCTTCGTCTATGAAACTGTTATCCGGAACGGGTCACGCGCTCGTAAAATTAGTGGCGTCTTCATGATCCATCATGTGAGGATAATTCTCCACATGATATTTATCTTCAATTTGTGGATGTTGTACAGCCAAAGTTACTGTGAATTCTTTTAACATGTACATGTTATTTGATCTCTGCTGACTAGGTATGGTTTGTCTTGGAATTTTCAATAGGGACTGAAGGCATGAAAACCCCATTGAACACGCAGTTCCATTTTCTGAATGTATGCCTGCAGCATTTCTACTGTGTTAATCAAACATCCAAATTATCTGGTCCATTTTGAAAAGAACAATAGACAACCCACTGCTGGTCAGATTTAGATAAATGTCACTTGCTAACACATCACTCAATCCATTTTGTAAATTGGAAAGGAGGGATTCCGCATTATCATTGTCTAAATGACCAAAACAATCTCCTCCTACATTTATAAAACATTCAGTTGATAACACTTCAGCTTTCCTGTTAATTTCGATGGGCGTGACATGTTTGGTTTTCGCTGTTTCGCCTTTTTATACGGGAGGACGTGATTCTAAACTATCCCTGTACAACTTGTCAGCGTCAATTACAACAGAATCTACGATGTCTTTCAACTTTAAAAACTTGACCAGCTCTATCGATTTCCTTTTGAGCAGGATCATTACGCCGTAAATAATTTAACGATATTTGAATATCCACTTTATTCGATGTCTTATCTGCCTCAGCTGCCTGATCTTGATCCCAGGTGGCATTTTCTTGCATTCTACATATTCAAAAGAAAGCATCCAAACTAGACGCGTGAAATGAAATAAGTTCAGAGTAGGTAAAAAAAGTAGTAAAACAGTTGAAAATTGAAAAGAAAATCTCACAAACTTTCAAAACCTTTCAATTTTTAGTATTAAAAACAAACAATCAAAATTCATATGTCCTCAATTCTAAATTAATAAAATATGTGTCTGTAAATATTTATGTAATCCGATAGTCCAGGCAACTGGTACTTTTTTTGCGAAGAACTTCCAGATGCAATTATTTTATGGAATAGCTTCTAGACTGTGTCATGAATGACCTCTGAAAATTTGTAGGGGTTTTAAAAAACTTATCCAAATTTAAATTTGCATAGATAGAAGTTTTCCATTGCGTTGTGATAATATAGCTTAAAATTAAAAAGATAGTATAAACAATTATAAGAAAACTAAAATCAACGAACTATCTTTCTCTAATAGGTTTCGAGATACGGTCATTTCAAAAAACCCCTTTTTTCGAATTTCGTCGAAAAATCATTACTTTTTATAGATTTGTCTGTATCAGATTACCCGCCGATTTAATGAAAAAATGCTTCACAAAAGTGTAAAAATGCAAGTGTTTATCTTCAGTTTTTAATGTTTTGGTGAAAAGTTCTTTAAATTTTTCGCTAGGTGCGGTCTCATCTGCATAAAATGTTTACCACATGCAAGCTGTCAACAGACTCCGGAAGCAAAAATGGATCCCAGAGAAGGACAAGATTACTATTTTTTCTTTACAGTTGGAGGAACGAAATGCCCCTCAGAGAAGATCCAGAAAGCGCAGGCAAGGGAGAAATTATCAGGCTGGTACGCAACCTCAGCCCGAAAAATTCCTGGCTCACTAGAGGAAGAGGAGGAGGAGGCCAAAGAGGACTAGGTGGCCGAGGAGGATGAGGTGGCCCAATATTGGGCCCCAAATATGTTCAGAAATATATATTCTTTAACAAATAAATATTCTTAACTAAGTAATTCATTTATTTTTTCATATTTTTCGCTGTAAACGGTCAAACCTTAGGCCAGAGAATCGATCAAAAAATCGTAGGAAAAAAATCTTAGATTTGTTCTGAAATATGTAGAAATTATGCTTCATTCTCAAAGCTATAACATTTAGTTTTACTGTGTGCGTGGGTTCAGGGGGGGGGGGCATTAGAATGACAATCCATAGCCTGAGGATTACAAAAAATAATCAGAAGCGCAATCACTTCGGTTTTTCCAAAACATTGTGCTTCTTCCAAATGATAAGGGAAAATATTTACTGAACTATTCCAGCTCATAGAATTTAGATTTACTGCGTGGGTGGGTTCTAACAGAGGGGGGAGGGAATCAGAATGACAATCCATAGCCTGAAAACCACGTCAAAAAATCAGACGAACAATACCTTCGATTTTTCCCAAAAATTGTCATTTTTGCGAAGGATGAGAATGGAACATGATTACTGAATCTTTCAATCTCTATATAATTCAGATGTACTATCTGGGTGGATTGTAGGGGGTGTTAGAATGACAAAAAATAGTCTGAGAATCACCTCAAAAAATCAGAGAAGTAATAATTTTTATTTTCCCGATAAATTCTCATTTTTCCAAAGGATGTGAAGGGCAAAATATTCACCCAAATTTTCCAGCTTTGCAGAATTTAGTTCCACTACATGGGTGGGTTAAGGGGGCTGCTAAAATGACAATTCATAGCCTGAGGACTACGTTAAAAAATCAGAGCGGCAACAACTTTGAATATTTTCAGAAATTTTTCTTTCTCCGAACGGTAAGATGGTTAAACATTCCCCGGATACTTCCAGAAAAGAATAATTATAAATAAAATACATAAATTTTCATTCAAATGTTTCAATTTGTAATGAAATTTGTAACTGAATAATTGAACTTTCAGCCCAAGAAGTGACTTAGTCAACAAGAAGATGATTTGTCTGCCACAAAAGACAATGTTTCAACAAAATACAGAAATTTTCAAACGAATAGAATTTTCAATTGAAGAGTGTAAATATTGAGCCTAAAATGGAATAGTTCAAATTTCAGCTTAAATTTTTTTTGTATCCTAAAAAACATTCAAATTTTGAACGAAAAAATAAGATTCTTCATCTAAAATTATGAATAATCAAAGAAAAAATTAATTTTTAACAAAAGAGGAAAGGGCAATTAGGGCGCGCGTACCGCGTACAGTGTCCCAGTTATTAGAATTGAATATTTTTCAAATTTTTGTTAAAATAATTATAGAATAATATCAGTGAGACGAGACACTTCCTATCTAACATGATACTTAACAAGATAAGTGACTTCGGAGCTAGCTTTCAATGCAAAGAACGAAATAGTATTTACCAGCCTTTAAACTTTGGAATTGTTTCACATTTCAAGGAAAATAAAAATCTTTCCTCTTCAGTATACTGAATTTTCAATTTTAGGAAATATTTCAATATATTTGATTATTTATTATACCAATCGTGAATAGCAAATGAAAAATATTTTTTGCTTCAAAATTTAACTACTTAGTTGGAAGTGGAACTACTTTGTTAAAAAATTAATGTTTTTCTTTGATAATTCATTATTTTAGTTGAAAAGTGTTGATTTTTTCTCTTTTTTTTTTGATAGACATTTAATTTTTCTGTAGAAAATTCACTTGTTAAGTTGAAAATTTAACTATTCCGTTGAAATTTATTTTGATTTGCGTAAAAACTGATTCCTCCAACTGAAAATCAAACCCATTCATTCTTTGTTTAAAATGTGTCTTTTTCAGATAAAAATTCATCTGTTTTGTTGAAAATTTGTCTTTATTTGGTATATAATTAACATTTTTGGTTGAAAATTTTTGTATATTGTCAAAAATGATTATTTTTCAGCAGAAAATTAATCTTTTGGTTAAAATTTCGTTTTTTTCGTTGAAAATTAGTATTTTTATTGAAAATCAATGTTTGTAACTAAAAATTAAATTTTTTCATTTTTCGTCGAAAATCTTTTTGTATAGGTATTCAATATTTTGGTTGGAAATTCATCTGTTCATTGAAAATGTAACTATTTGGTTAAAAAGTTATTTTCTTAGGTTGAACACGTATTTCTCCTACTTGAAGTTGAACTATTCTATTTTACTTTAAAAATTTATATTTTTTCGTAGAAAATCCATCTTCTCGGATGAAAATTCAATTATGTATGGGATTAAAAATTATTTTGTTTGTTTGTAGATTCATCAGTTTGGTGCAAAGTTCATTTCTTTGGTTAAAAATTTAACCAATTTTATTGAAAAATTTTTCTCTCTTTTGAAAATTGTTTCTAAGTAAAAAATATAGCTATTCCATTCTTGTCATAACGTGGATCTTCTTTAGTTCCAAGTACACTTATTTTGTTGAAAATTCGTATTTTTTAGTCAAAAATTCTATTATTCTGGTAGAAAATGTATATTTTTTGTTGTAAATTGATTTTTTTTTCAAAAATTCATCATGATTAATTGAAAACTCAACATTTTTGATGCGATTTTTTTCTCTAATGATTTAACAATCTTTGCTGAATGAAAATTCGTATCTTTCGGTTCAATTTCACAGTTTTTTATCGAAAATAAAATATTCTTTGGTGAAACTATCAACTATTACACTTTTTCTTCAGAATTCATTTTCTCATCAAAGATTTATCAGTTTGGTTGAAAATTAAACTTTTTAAATTACCTAATCGGCATTGAGAGACAACAATGCTTTCGAGATTTTCGATATACGTTAATTTTTTAGAGAAAGATTATTATTCAAAAAGGGCCACATATTCAATATTGCGTATGTAATATTTTCATTTCAGATTTTGTTATGGTAGGGGACGGTGGGGATTTGTGGGCCGTGGGGAGTCGTGGGCCACCTCAATCTCCGCCATGTTGTGGGTGGTAGGACTGCTTTAACCACTGCCAAAAGACTCTCTTTGTGTGAGCTCACTTTGTGACCTCGACTCATAGTCTCAAAACGCGTAGTTAGTATTTTGACATTGTTGATTAAAGAAATCAAAATAAAAGTTTTTGTACAACTCAAGTGGTTGATATTCGAAGTCCCGTTCTACAGCAGATTTCAAAGGCACGTTATTGAAATATTTCTTAAATTCAATCGAACAATTTCGGTAAAACATTCATTGTGTGTATGGCAATTCGGTCATTTCGTAAATGTCGGCTGTGGGGAGTTGTGGTCCACCATTAGTGGGGAGTCGTGGGCCAAACGTTCTTGATGCATATTTCAATTTTTTAAGTGAAACTTCTTTTTCCTTGTTCTGAAAAGACTTTTGCATTATCTGCAAGGGCACAATGCCAAAGATTGTAAATCGGAACAACACAGTTCACTGCCACATGTGCGATCGTGCTGTGCACTTGAACTGTGCCAACATGAGGACCGGATATTACACTTTCATACATTGTGAATCAGAATAATTTTTTTTAATCTTTTTAAAATCAATAATTTTTATTGACTGCAACTTTAATAAACATAAACTACTGGAATATGCCATTTTCTTTTATTTTTTGTCATGGCCCACAACTCCCCACCAAATCACAAATATCGATTTTTATAAGATTTACGTCATCCTAAATATTTCTCGCGCATTAACAAAGTTTATTAATTGTGGTCTACAGTTGATGTATTGAGAAGTTTACTACAAATACCAGTTCATACATTGACAATTTATCGATGTTCAGAGATGTTAAGTCTTGAAAACAAAGCGTGGCCCACAACTCCCCACTCTCCCCTACATATAAAATAGGTTTTGAAATGAAAAAACTAACTTAAGAAAACCATCGTTGGAAAAGAATTGCAGAAGATGGTAAGTTCATGAATAGAGAAGATAAAAAGATTTTTTTCGAAAAACCAATTAGTCGAAAAATTCAAAAGATTTGAATAAATTGATTTTTATTTAATTGATTTTATTTAATTGATTTTATTTAATTGATTTCAGTCCACAGAACTCGAAATTTCAATATTTGTATAGTTGTCGGCTTTCCTCATTCAGGGTGCCTATCCGAATCCTGGGAAAGAATTCCGTGACAAATCCAGGTTTTTTTCCAGGCATCATCTTTCATAGTACGCAGCCATTTAAATATTTCGCATTTTTTGGAACAACAAATTATATTACAAAATATCATTCAATATATTAGCACCATCGATTAATTAAATAACAAAATAATAATTATAAAAACATAATCAATTATTGCTTTAAGTTGTTCCTAAATTTGATGAATTTGAATAATAATTTAAAGAAATTTTTATTTTGCCTTCTATGCTTAAAATAGGTAAATTATTGTGGATACTATATTGAATTCAATTTAAACAATTTTATTGAAATATGTTACAGTTTCAACGAAAGAAACAAAATAATTTAATACGTATATATGAAATTCGAATTTAATTCATATTGAATTCACTGGAATTTTGTTTTTATAATAACAAAGCTTCTGTGAATCATTTGCAACGTTCTCAAATCATATCAGATTTTTTGTAAAATCCAGAACGAAATGTTGCAGATAAACCGAGTTTCTTTCTAAAGAAAAGGTCCTGTCAAAAATGTTCTAGTAATTTAAATTTTAAAAGATTTCAAGCAAAATTTGGATCTTTGAAAATCTAGATAAAATTGAGAAGCGTTTCAAAAATTTTGAAAGGTGGCGAAAGGAAAAAAAAATTCTTAAGATGCTTTGGAAAATTTCAAATTGTTTCAAAACAATTTTTATCGGCCCCTGAAGTAAATATTGCACTGAATGTAAGCGATAAGGAATAGCCTAGTATTTTTAGTGTCAAAACGCGCGAATGTTCGATTTGACCTTTTATTCCGAGGTTGTCTGCTGCGCATTTATACATTATTAGTAATGTAAACTTTTTTTTCGTGAGGAAAAATTCACAAGTCACAGGTTTATTGCTTTGTGCTTTTGAAACCAAATTTTGGGAGGAAATTGAAAAAGATTTCAAAATTTTGGAAAAATTGGAATCATTCAAAAAGATATTTAGAAAATTCACGAGTTTCGAAAAGTTTGATCAATAATTTGAAGCTTGTGAAAAATTACAAAAAAATTTAAACAAAATGTGGATCTTCGAAGATTTCGAAACAAAATTTAGAAGCATTTTAAGAATTTCAAGAATATTAGGCAAAATTTGGGACGACTGAAACATCTCGATAATGAAATTCCTGGCACTTCAAGGTTCCCGAATTGAAAAATTCCCGAATGATGAAAGTTCCAAAATTATAGAACTGCCAAAATATAAAAATCCCGAATAAGAAAATTGCCCACAGTTTATAATATTACTGAATTAGAAAATTTACCAATAATAAAATTCCAGAGAGAAAATTACCGAATTAAAAAATATCCGAACTCGAAAATTCTCGAATTTAAACAATTTGAAAGATTATTTGTTTCAATTATATTATTAATTTATTGAAAAATGAAAATGTTCATCAAAGAAAATATGCTCATTACTCGTTCATCTTGAAATTAAAAAAAAAATTCAATTCAAAATTCGATTTTCGAGAACGTTTTTTGTCATTTTCCAAAACACTATGCACATTTTCAAACAAAATTGTGTCTCTAGAAATATATATTTCCAATTATTGTTATTTCAAATGTAATATATCATATTTATGAAAAACAAGTTTTTTCATTGTTTAAATTCAGGAATTTCATAACTAGGAAATTTTCGGACGGCAATTTCATTATTCCCTAATTTTTAAATTCGTCAATACTAAAAACTGTCGTGAATTATTTTATTTGAGAATTTCATGTGTCGGCTTTCATCAGTCGTCTTCTTGAAAAGTTTCAAAAAAATCATCGAAGATTGCTAAAATTTCTATGTAAATTTGAAATGACTTTTTTATTTAAAAAAAAATTAATTCTAAGAGAATATTCGAAACGATTTCAAAACATTTCAAATGACTTCCTAAAGTCTCGAAAAAAAATGTAGAAGATTCACAAGAAAAATGTTTGAATCATTGCAAGATTACAAGAATAACTTCAGGGTTATTACATCACCTAAGAATTAAATAACATAACAGTTTAATTTGAACTATGATAATACAGCCAAATTGCAGACGTGTTTCAAGTGTCTAATGCGAAGAAAAATAATGCTGATAAAAACGAGAATATTTTTTCAAGAATAAAAATTTTCCAGTATTTGCTATTACAAATAGTAGACGAAATGATAAAGAAATTAACTATAGCATCTTGAATAATTCAATGAATATTATTCAAACTTCGAAATAATTGTATTATGCCGATTTTCTGAAGAATTCCATTTTTGTTTTATTAATGCCAAACTAACATTATTTAAATAACTAATTTTATTTTTATTTTTTTGAATTATAAATATGGCACTTTGTTTTGTCTCATTTGATATGTAAAATCGTAAAATAAGATCAGATCGTGATATTTCTATAAACATTGCCATCAAATTGTGGCCCGCAGACGACTTTTTGCCAGGCGCTTTTTTTATTTGTTAAAAATTCAATTACACCGCATGTTCCAAATGTAATATTCGTGATACCAAAAAGATTATTACCTAACGAAAAAAAGTTGAATATTTAACAAAACACATAGATTTTTGCCAGAATAGTTGAATATTCATCAAAAAGAGATTACTTTTTGACAAAAAACTTGAATGGCTGAATTTTTATTAGTTGCAAAGTAAATTTTGTTTAAAAAAAACTTTCGAAACAATAGTGTAATTTTCGACGACAAAGGTGAATTTTCAAACAAAAAGATAAATGCCCAACCAAGAATATTAATTTAATACACAAAAAGATGACCTTTAACATAATACACTTATTTTCATCCGAAGATTCGAATTCTTAAACAAAGATGAATTTTCAACCAAAAAAAATGAATTCTTACCAAAATAAATGAATTTCTAACATATCAATTGAATCCTAATAAATGAAAGATCAATTGTTAACGAAAAATTGAATAGTTGAATTCTTAGTTTAAAAATTATTTTATCAATTGAAAAAAGAAATTATCAACAAAATAGTTAAATTGTCAACCAAAGACATGAATTTTTAACCAAGAGGATAAACGTTCAACCAATAATTTTTGTTTTCGGCGAAAAAATCTGAACTTTTTCACGTTAAACATAAAGCATGGGTTGTAAACAAAGTATCTAAATTTTTAACCAAATGATGAATTTGAAGGAAAATGTGAAGAAATATTTTAATTTTTTACCAAAAAGACGAATTCTTCAAAAAGATTAAATACATACCACAAAAGACGATTTTTCAACAAAATACATGAATTTTTTACTAAAAAATATCAATTTTCAGTCAAAAATGAAATAGTTATATTTTCAGTTGAAAATAATTTTTTTCAAAATGAAAAAAGAATTTTCACGCAAAAAAAACAATACCTGAATTTTAAACCAAGGGAAGAATTTTTAGCGAAATGGTGCAGTTTTCAAAAAGAAACAAAGGTTCTTGAACTAAAATGTCATTATGAACAAATCAGAGAGCAGATTACATATCTACCAAAAAGACGGATTTTTAACAACTAACATGAATTTTCAATTCAAAAGGATCATTTTTTTCAAAAAGTGGAATAGTTGTTATTATGAAAAATAAACCAAATGATCAAAAAGTGAACAATAACCTCTTAAATATTTCAATTAATATTATTTAAACATACAAAATAATTATTGTCAACAATTTTTGCATATCTGCGTGTCTACATTAGGGTGGTCCAAAAATGCATTGCAAAATTATTTTTCACCCTAGGGGGCAAGTCCCCCCCCCCCCTCAAAAGTTTCCATTTTCGGAGAAAAAAATCCCTAATTTTTTTGTTTAAATTCGAAAATTACCACGTACCACCAGGCACTTCAAAATCCCATTTAATTAACATGGGGAAATGTTGGATTTTCGAAAAATTGAACTCATACTTCAGGGTTTGATTGAAACGTGCCAAAATTTTTAGGGATTGAAGAGGAGTACCTATGAAATGAAAGCATACTAATAACTTTTATTTTTATCCCCCCCGCACCCCCCCCCCCCACACACACACAAAGCGCCCCAAATATGACCCAAAAACCAAAAAACTACATTTTTACGTATTATTGTTACTTTTTAGCAATTTCCGTCGTCTTTTTCATACAAATAATTACTAATCAACAACTTGAATATTTCCCATGACGCCACCTTTTAGTGTAGCTATTACTGGGAAATGTTCTGACCCTATCTCATTCCCTACATTCATACTACATATCATATTCCTCATTTTTTCTTCCGCCAGGATGTAGTCTATGACTGTTTCTCCCCTACCCATAAATGTAATCTCTCCTTTCTCATCTCCTTCCATGTTGCCATTACATATACACCATCCGGTTTCTCCTATTATATCTAGTAACCTCCTCCCCTCCCGGTCTATCTCCCTATGCTTGGAGCACCTTATATATGCCTCCTTTTCTTCATCCCAAGTCCCTCCCCCTTGCTCGCCAGTCCAGGCATTTAAGTCACCTCCTATCAAAACCAATTCTTCCTTCTTTTCCTCCATCCACCTCCTTATTACTCTCCAACCTTCCTCTTCCCCTCTTCTTCTATATACACAAACCACCGCTATTTTGACTTTCCCTATTATAATCCTTCTTACCATTGTTCCCTCCTTTTCTTCCCTGTCCTGCTCTGTTTTACCTTTTACTGTCAATTCTTTTCTCACCCCTGATACCATGCCGCCCATTCCTCTACCTTTAAAATGTTCCTTTCTTGCTTCTTACATTGTCCACACATACCCTTTAGGTAACAACCTTTTCATCCCCTTCCAATCCTTCTCATCCGGCCAGGTTTCACTCATCATAATCACATCCCACTTTTCTAACTCCCGCCAGAAACTTTCATTCTTGTTCTTCAAGCCTGACACATTCCAGAAAGCTATTTTCACTTTTTTCTCCGCCCTTCCCTCCCCTATCCTCCTTACTTTTCTTCCCCCTTGCTTTTTGGAAACCCCTCTGTTTGCTCTCTAGCCTCTTTTGTATCTTCCTTTCTTCTACCTTTCTCCACTCTTTTTCCCTTTTTCCTTATTTCTTCTACTTCCTCGTCCCAGACCCACTCCTCCCCATTTATCCATAGTCTGTCTCGCCCTATCCATACCATGCATCCCTTTTTCCTCTCTATCCATGCTCTCTGTTCTATTTGCCATCTCCTTTTCCTCTCCCTCCAAGTCAAATCCTCTTCAATTCTCTCCCTTCTTCCTTTCAGTAATTTTTTGTTCTCCATAATTTTCTTTTTCTCCTCCTCACTCCCTACTTTTACTACAAACATTCCTTCTTTTCCTTCCTTCGTCATTCCTGATCTCTTAACTCCTTCTACCCTTACCCGAATTCCAATATCTCTCAGCAGATTTTTGACTTCACTTTCCCCTGTTTCACTCTCTATTTTCAATCCCTTGACTACTATGTTATTTTTTCTCTTCGCCCTTTCTTCCCCTTCCAACCTTCTTTCAATCTCACTCAGTCTCTTCTTCCATCTTTCATTCTCATTTTGCGCGTTATCACTCCCTTCTACTTTTCCCGCACTTTCTGATCCCTTCCCCATATGCTCATTCCTAACTTCTAATTTGCTTACCCGTTCTTCCAGTTGTTTTATCTCCCTATTTGTCTGTTCGTCAATCTCTCTCTGTCTACTCTCTATGGCCTCGAGTTTACCCCATACCTTGTCTTTCTCCTCTTTCAAGAGTTTATCCCACTCTTCCCACTTTTCTCTTACTTTTCTCACTTCCCCCCTAACTTCTTTCCCCTGCCTATTCATATCTTCCGGACTCTTCCTTGTTTCCTCTCTAAACCCTTTTATGAGGGCTGCTAGCTTCTCAAACATCCCCCCATCCCCCCTATCTCTGTCTGGTGTTTTTCGTTTAATCTTCACTTTCTTGTTATCCTTGTCCCTTTCAGGATCATCTTCCCCTTCCTCTCTTTTCCTTTCATCTTCCCCTTCACTGCTAGTCACGTTCCCCTTTTTGTACCATTCATCCAGACTCCTATTCGAGCCCGTGCTACCTAGCCTGTTGAGGCGCTGTAAGTTTGATGGTCTCCCGCGTTCCTGGCTCGTGCCTGAACCCCTTCTCTCGGCTGATCCGACCCTGGTCGGTGTCTCGAACGTCTCGTCATCGCTACTGTCAAATTCTCCCTTCTCCCAACTAACCGCGCTCACAACCTCGTCCGCTCTTGCTTCTTCCTCTCCCTGCCCTCTGTCGCCCGTTTATGGACTTGGTATGGTCGGCATACCTACCTTACCAAAGAGTCCTCGATGTTTCCCGCTCTTAGCTTGCCTACCTCTTGCCCCCCTTACCCGACAACTATTTTCTACACCTAACCTCAAAACAAAAATTGCACGTTTTAACTTTCCTTTCTCACAAGTTATTTCCACCCTTTACACACTTGCCTTCACTCACCCTTCTTCCTTTACACCTGCTCTCCGCACTCACTGCCCTTTCTGCACCCACACACGCTGATTCCCTTCACCAAAGCCAAAAAACGCCACACTTGACACAAAAGAGTTCTCTCACGATCGGTACCGAAAACGGAAGCCAACTCCACGCATTATGTTAAAAGTTCATTTTTTTTGGTAGTGAATTAATACCCTTAGTTGAAATTTTGTCTTTGTGGTTGGAAGTTCATTTATTTGTTTGAAAATTCATCTATTTTGTTGTAAATTTTTTTTTATGGCAAATTAATTTTTCAACGAAGAATTTATCTATTCACTTTTTCGCTGAAAATCCATCTTTTGTGATGAAGATTCAACTACTTCATTAAAAATTCATGAATTTTGTTGCTAATTCATCTGTTTCGGCAGAAAATGTATCTCCTTGAATGAAAATTGATCTTTCTGGTTGAAGATTAATCATTTTAGTTAAAAGTTCATTATTTTTGTTGAAAATTGAAGTAGTATGTTAAAAATCCATGTATTATGTTTAACGTAAAAAAGTTCATATTTTTTGGTAGAAAACAAAAATTCTTGGTTGAACGTTAATCTTCTTGGTTAAAAATTCATTTCATTGGTTGAAAATGTAAGTATTTCGTTGATCATTTTTTTCCATCGAAAATTAATTTTTAAACAATGAATTATATTCAATTTTTCATTGAAAATTAATATTTTTTTATTAAAGTTCAATCAATATGTTAGAAATTAATTTATTTTGGTAACAGTCAATCTTTTCTGGCGGAGAGATAGTCTTTTTCGTTGATTTTTTTTCTTTACAAAAATAAAAAGTTCATCTTTTTTGGTAGTTTATTAATATTTTTGGTTGAGCATCTATCTATTTGGTTGAAAATTTACCTTTAATGACGATTCAACTATTTCTTTGAAAGTTTGTTTTTTTATCAAAATTAACTTTGTAACTAATACAAATTCAACTATTCAATTTTTTTGCTGAAAAGTCATCTTTTCTTATGAATATTAGACTATTCTCGTCAAAGTGTATGTGTTTTGTAAAATATTCAAATTTTTTCCATTAGATAATAATCTTTTTGGTATCTTGAATATTTCATTCGGAACATGCGGTGTAATTGAATTTCTAACAAATAAGAAAGAACGCTTGACAAAAAGTGGTCTGTAGGCTACAATTTTATTTAAATGATTATAAAACTTAAAAAATTATTTTGTAAGTTTGAACAACATTCATTGAAATATGCAAGATACTATGGTTAATGTTTTTATCATTTAGTCTATTGTTTCTGATAGCAAATAATGGAAAATTTTTATTCTTGAAGAAATATTCTCCTTATTATTAGCATTATTTTTCTTCGCATTAGACACGTGAAACAACTCTCCAAATTTGGCTCTATTATCATAGTTCAAATAAAATTGTTATGACCCTGAAGTTTTAATAATCTCGGAACATTTGAACAAGAAAAAATTCACAATTCTTGTACGGAAATAATATAATTTTATAACGTAATAAATATTTCTCTTCATACGTATTTAAATCAAACTGCTTTTTATCGTTTTCACTAATCTCAGGAAAATATATTTCATTCATAATATTAATGTGTTGAATATACTGATATACGAAAATAATATAAAGTTTTTTCAAATTATTAATCAAATGCATAGACTTAAGAATCAGCCTGGAATAAAATTTAAATTTTCACCATTCAGAAAGTACTTGTTCTTTATTATGAAGTTGACTTCACAAAATGAAAAGTATCGCTATTTAACTTTAGATGTAAAAATAACATTTCTACGCACTTTGATATTTATAAAGACAAAAAAAAATTATTTCATTCAACTCGTGAAAATATTGTATACTTCTTACAACTTTTAAATGAATTTTGCGATTTTCAATCAATTTAAGAATCACAATATTGAAATCATTCTACTTCAAAAATTTAATTTCTTTTCCGAAATTCACTATGAATATATTGAAATCTTTGGAGCTCCAGAAGATTCTTTCAAGTGCCTTAAAATTTTTGTATAACTGTCGAAATCCATTAGAATCCCTTAAAATCCCTTCAAATCTTTGGAAAACGTAACACTCAATTTAAAAAATTATAAATCATTTGACAATCCTAAAATATAATTTAGATTAAACTTATTTATTAAATTTATATTAAAAAATTGTTTAAACCCCTATGATTTTTTTTAATTTCTTGAAATTTCAGGATATTTAATCAAATACTTGAATCTTGTTAAATTCCTTGATATACCTTGAAATCCTATGAAATCTTTGGGATCACTGAAAATTCCTTCAAATTCAGCTTAATTTGACTTATTTTCCTAAGTTTACTTGAAATATTTTTAAATCTTTAGAAATCCTACAAAATTCTTTTGAATCCTTTAAAATTTCTGAAATCTCTTGAAATACTTTGAAATTCCTTAAAATTCCCGGAAAACTTTGGAAATATTTAAAATCCTCTAAACTTCCTCAAAATGTTTCAAAGTTCCTTGAAATTCGTTGGAATCCTTTGGAATCCCTTAAAACCTCCTAATATATTTGAAAATCAAAATTAAGTAAATAAATCAATCATTCGTTTCTATTTTCTCTATTGCTTGCAATATGCCTTCGTAAGAAGGAATTACAAGGTATGGTTCGATCTCAATGAAATTTACTGTTCAGTGGTTTTTCAAGCCGCTATTTATGATGTCAGTAGTAAAATCGAATAGTACCATGACACGTAATAGTGCAATCACACAAAGGTAAGGCATGCCTTTTATGCTGAAAATAACAAACAAGGAAAAGAAAATAAATCCTGGCAATTCGAAAAGCTCTTAGTCTATAATCGTTGATGGATAGCGCATATGTTTCGTTGATGGTAAGTCGCTCGGAATGCAATTGCCATGTTTCCGTTGTCCCTCTTTAATTTGGGAATATAGATACGACAATTGTTGTATATTTCTGAATAGTCAACACTGAGTAATGGTTGCCCGCTTACGTCTGGAACGCCGCACAACAGTGGTACTTGATTCCGTATTAAGTTTGCATTATTCGGCCTACTAGTACTTGTACTAGTACTGACGTTGAGACACGGCCTGGAGTAATTATTTTTAATAAAAATAGACCTGAGGTGATGCCTGACTGATTTCTGGTAACTTCAGAAATTTTACTTGGTTTTCAAGTTAACACTGAACTTGAACATCTCATAGTTGAGAATGGTGCGCTTCGAGTTTAGAAGCTAGGGCGATTTCTTCGAAGATCGCTGCTTCTATGTCGGTATTGCTATCAGACAAAGTGATAGTGTCTTTATCGGTATCGCTATCAGATAGGGTAGTTGATTATATTCAATTTTTCTAAACAGCTTCCCTTTGAGCCTTTCGATCAACCTTCTGTTGTGCGTCGTTCAGAAGAGTATTAAAAGGCAATCAAATCCTTCTGGCTTGATCTTGTTGTCTTTAGGGGAATGTTGGGAAAGGTTTTCTTTGAGTTGAGCATCAGGAAGTTAGGGAAGAACTCAAAGCGCTGCGTTGCCTGCTCGAGGTAGCGCGAGAGAGTTGCCAAATATTTTCGATTAATAAATTTTATTAATCAAAAATCTTGCTTCGCCTTTTTATAGAAAGGACAACACGAATGCTCACACGCTGATATAGACGTTGCCTTCGCGAAAGCGTTCAGTTTGGGTCAGCGCGGAAGAGCCCCATAATTTTGTCTTTTGAAATTACTCAAAATTAAGATATCGTGACTTCGGTTTTCCTTTAGGAGTAAAAAAATGTACGTTAGGATTTAGGAGGAGACAAACTTCTACCCGTCAGCTGAGTGTGCGATTGGGTGAGTTGCGGACTATCAATCATTATTATAATTAACAGTCCCTTTCTTTTTCTCCTTCCTGCAGAGAATTATTATTATTTTTATTTATTTTTAATTATTTATTTATTTTGTTATAATAGGATTTGTAGATCAAGCTGTCAAATTATCGATTCTGGAAACCCGTGGTAAATGACAGTTCTGCTTCCTATTGAGCCAATGACTTCTTTTAAGACTACTTTATAATCCGAGAGATTCTACGGCAAATCGGCCCTATATACCGCTGACCCTCGGGTGTCCTACTGGGGTGAGTGAAGAGATGACTTCAAAGGACAAGGTCGCACTGAACACTGCGATTTGTATCGAGCCTATAGTCTAGAAATTATAGCCTAACACTGTCTGTTCGATAGTGGTATGTCGGGTGAAACCTACGAGCGCATCTTCCGAGATAAAATTTGAATCGGTACTTCGGCAAAACGATAAACCTACATTACCGTTACGAAAGACAGGAGCAAAAAGGCTCATCCCAGTGGGGGTTCGACTTTCATACCCAACCGTCAGGTCGGAAGCGAAAGGAGGCACCAGTGCGCTCTTTCCGGACTGTTGCTCTATTTAATTGAAAATAGTCATTCCCCTTTATTCAATAGTTGTCTAATTCCGAAAGGGGGATGGAATATTATTTTAAGTAGCTGTCAGCAATTTCCTTAAAAATCTCTTCTAAGACAGCTACTGTATTACCCGGAGAAAGACTGATTCTATTTCGCTATCGGGGGGAGGGGGGATGATGCTTTCTGTTTTTGACTGATTATTCTGATATTTTTGTTAATCCAGCTTTTGTTGGGCGTTGTTCAATAGAGTGTTGAATAAGCAATTAAATTCGTTAGGATCCTCGATCTCCATGAAGATGTCCTCTTCTCTCTGAGGCAGAGGATCTACAAAACGGATGTTTACTGGAATGTTAACCGTTTCTCCGAAGGATTGAATTACATGCTTAAATTCGTGCACAACTAGCTCATTAGCCAGAAAATCATCTGCTAACAACTGCTATTTGAGTTGTTCTTGACGTTCTTTGATTTGCTTCCCCCCTCAAGGTTTAAGTTTTTTCTTCAATTTAACGTCAGGCATTTTGAAGAGTTCATCCTCACAGTCAAGTTACCAGACAAGTTTCTTTAGGTTATTTATAGACCTCAACTAATTTTTCTATTCAATTAAAAATTAAATAAACCACTTGAAAACACTCAAGTGCTGGCCCTTAGGCTTGCATCTTGAACCTTAGGAGAGGTTTCGACTGGCCGTTAGGCTTGTCTAATCTCCCTGCATTTCACGTTGCTTTGATTAATTTTGAATGGTTATAAATAATTAAGGAAATATTCTTTACTTTTATTTTTTCAATAAAATGAGACAAGTTTCTTTTGGTTATTCATAAACCTCAACTAATTTTTCTATTTAATTCAAAATTAAATAAACCACTTGAAAACACTCAAGTGCTGGCCCTTTAGGCTTGCATCTTGAACCTCAGGGGAGGTTTCGACTGGCCGTTAGGCTTGTCTAATCTCCCTGCATTTTACGTTAATTTAATTACTTCTGAGTGGTTATAATAACCGAACAATTACCTCTGATTTTATTTTACAAATAAAACCAGATCCATTATTTTGGTTATTATTTAACCTAAGCTGTATACTCAGCAGTAAGGGGTACCATTTTCAGTAATCAAGAATAAATTGATTCAGGAACTCAATAATTTTGACTTATTTTGAAAGCACTGACCTAGAGAAAGAACAGGTCGAATATCCCACTGCTGAGCACAAATTTGTGAAAAACAACAGTCAAAATGACTAATTTCCCTAAAATTCCAAAATTTAGGATAATAAAAGCAAAACCACTCAAGCGCTGGCCGTTAGGCTTGCCTAGTTTTCCTGCATTCTATTTTTTACTATCCAAAATTGTGAAATTTTTTTTGATTTAATTCAATTAATTCCACTACGATTTCACTAAAATTTCGAAAATTATTTCTCTCACCAGTGCTGCCACCAAGTTTGTTACGAAAGGGAAGTGAGACTGATTAGTCGTCGCCGGAGTTACAAACCGCCAATTTGGAAAAATTGGTTTTATTTTCTCAATGTGGGGAATCGTTTTTAACCCAACTCCCGGACTGGGAGCTCTTGTCCCTGTAGCTCTGAAATTTTGCAGGGTCTTTAAATAAATTTGGAATTCCCTTTTTCACTAAACAAGTAAAAAAAAAGTTTATTCAGTTAATTCCAAATGATAAAAAGGTCTACAATGTATTCCTTAAAACAACCGCAACATTCCTTCAGTAGCAAAGAAGAGATGGCGGGCAAGTACAGTGATTCCGAATTTTATTTAATAGAGAAACATTATTACGACTACGTCAATTCCCGAGACGTTGCCCCACGACATTCTGCGTACTTAAATCCCGTGAAAAAGGAGAGAGACAAGAGTGACGATCGGAAACAAGGCAATTGCTGGCCGCGATAATATTTTTCGTTTTAATATAATTCCGCTCATCAAAATTACAACAACATCTGACCTTATCCTGAAGTGCAGTGCGTCTTTGGAGTAGGTCCAGTCGTAGAACTCGCCACCACTTCCACTTCCACTAGCGGGACACGATCGCAATCCGTCCTAATCCAAGCGCACGGTTTGAGAAACCGTGGTTTTTTAGTCCTTTTCACAACACTGTTCATCTTTCACTGACTGTCGGTTACCGTCAATCAGCAAAGTTTACAAATTTTATCGTCTCGAAAAGACTTCTTCTCCGCGACACTGCTTTCCCTTAAGGGTCTCCCGAAGTGACGGATCGTGTACGGGCCGCGCGAAGCTAAAGCCAGACGGGCACGGCGCACTCTATGGAATGCAATGGTATAAGAGGGCTTTTTTGCTGAATTTGTATTTTCGACGGTGGGAACGTGGCGACAGGATATGGGTCCGCGTTACCAAAAATGCTGATTTTAAAAGTTTGCAATACAGAGTTCTTAATAGTGCACGTGCCTTGTTGCTGGGCAGGAAATAAAATAATAATTACTTCGTTTTAATTCAGAGTTAGACCCTTGAGAATTGTCAATTAACAATCGTTGCCGAACTAATGTGTACTTTTTATTTTCAAAATTGGATGTTCAGATCCAAAGCCTCAGCGGATTCTAGTTTTCCATTGTTTAATAAATCAATTCCAATTTATTTAATAATCTTGACTGAATTTCGAATCGATTTGATTTAACATTCTTTTCGATTTACAAAATATTCAAATGATCTCAGCTTTAGTGAGTTATCTTGCTCTACTCTACTCTAGGGGTTGAGAATTTGGGAATTTGTTAATTTTTTGATTTTGGAATTTCTAGATATCGATTGACTATTATGGCATTGTTAATATCTATTTGGATATTTATTACTAAATCAACAATATTGATTTTGTGTATAATTTATATTATTTTTGCATTAAATATTTTCAGGTAGCAACAATTTTCATAATAATTGTCGAAGCTCTTTTTGATTTGTTCGGAAATTTGAATTTAGGTAGCCTTAGTAGTCCTATGATTTTGGTAGAAACAAACATTTTCATTTATATAATAATAGTAATGTTTTTTTTTAGTTGAGTACTCCTAATGTCCATCGTAACAGAAACTACAACCGCGTAGAAATCCACGTAGATTTCCACGCGGAAAGAAGAATCCACTCGACATTTTCTCACTTCTCATACTATAACCACGTAGAAATCGACGTAGATTCCCACGTGGAAAACCGAATTCACTTGTAATATTTACACACATTTGAAATTACAACCACGTAGAAATCCACGTAGATTTCCACGCAGATAGAAAAATGAACTTAATATTTCCTCACTACTCACACGACAACCACTTAGAAATCCACGTGGATCTTCATGTGGAAAAAAATCCATTTGACATGTTCTCACTTCTAATACGATAACCACGTAGAAATCCATGTAGATACTTTCTTACTCCTCACACAATAACCACGCAGATTTCCGCATTAGAATTTCGAAGTGGAAAATTGAATGTACGTGGAAATTCATGTAAAAATCTACGTGAAGATCCACGTGGAAATCAGGTGTCTTCTTGAAACACACAAGCGGAATTCGACGTGGAAGATTGGGTTCACTTGTAACATTTTCGGACTTTCCACAATGCATCACGTAGAAATACACGTAGATTTCCTCGTGCAAAACCGAATGCACTCATAATATTCACGCCCTTCTGAAACTAAAACCACGTAGAAATCTACACCAATTTCCACGCGGAGAATTGAATCCACTTGTAATATTTACACAGTTTCGAATTACAACCGGGTAGAAATCCACGTAGATTTTCAGGTTCTAATTTCTGCGTGTATTTCAACGTGCAAAAACGACGACCACGTACAAATCCGTGCAGATTTCTACGTTCTACGTTCAAATTTAGGGGAAAACCATAGATTGGGGCTGGCGCCATGGTCAAGGGTTGCCGCCGCCAGTGCAATAATAATAAAGTACCCGAATTATTCAGAATTTAGAAACTTACCTCAGAGGGTTAAGAGTACATTTTTCCTGAGTTTGACGAAGGACATTCAAAGTGCTTCATGAACATTTACCTTTGAAGATTGACAGTGGGTTTTTTCTCAATTTGACGAAGGACATTTAAATTGCTTTATGGTGTCAGGAACAGATGGACAGTTTATGAAGTAGAGATAGAGATATTCAACATGAAATTAAACAAATAATTGTTACGACGTAACAAACAAAAATGTTCTTTTAATATTGTCTTACTTTTCGGATGACAACTGCGTCTAAATCATCATATAGTTTCACTTAAAAAACCGAGTTTACTTGTGATCTTTTCACTCTTCTCACATTAAAACCACAGGAATCCACATGAGAAACTGAGTCAAAATAAGTTGATGGATGATTCTTGAAATTTTATTTTGATGTTGATTAATATTAATCATGAACAAAGAGTAAGACGATGAATGTGGTCAGAAAGAGAATAAATATATTTATAGTATTCATTTTGTATTTAGAAATGTAACAATCTGTTCAACTTGAACTTATACAATTTTATATTTAAATAAATATTTTTAACATTTTTGTACTCATTTTTACAGACTTGAAGTACAAACTTTTGTGGCAGAAAGTTGTAAATGGTAAAAAAAAGAAACACCTTATTTAATTCCTGCATGACTTTTACTCTTTAGTCTGATTTAAACAGCCTTCCAAACAAGAAATGTAGTACACTCGAACTCCAAAGATACGAGAAGTTCGGGAATCGGGAACTCCAAAGATACGAGCGTCAAAGGGGCTCCCACTCCTGCAACGTTTAGATTTTGGGGGTAATGCGTGGTAACGCCCATAGGCCCACTACGCGCATGCGCGCGTATGCAATTTCCGGTGAACAAACGTCGAATTCAAATCAGCGGGCTCTCGCGCGCGCCTCACTCTCGGAAATGGTGGGGGCAAAGGGGAAAAAATTCCGCTCGCTTCTTTGGAGTTGAGATGCTCGTATCTGTGGATTGCTCGTATCTCTGGAGCTCGTATCTTTGGAGTTCGAGTGTACAAACATTTTGGATAAATCACCTGGGGAAGTAACCTAAAATTTCTAATCTTTAGTGCGCCTGAGAAAGTTCTTTTTTGCTTCTGGTAAAACTTTTTAATTGCTACCCCCTCCTCAAATTTATATTTTCCACATACAACTTTTAGTTGACCGCAAATTTAACTGACTTGATGCTAGCGCTATCTGTCTTTAGTAACAACTTATCGACTGTTGGTTTCTTAGCATGGATACAAACACAAATTGTCAGTCGGTGAATGACCGATCATTGCTTTACCAGCATTTAGCTAGTCTACCGTTCCCAAGTTTCGTAAAGTTCAAATAAAGTATGGTACCAGGATTGTGGTTGAGCTGGAAAACCAATTTGCAATATTGCGACTTAGCAGAATCATGAAAGTTTCCGAGGATGCTATGTGCGAGGATACATTTGAGAAGATGGAAGAAACAACCAACAATGAAAAGCTCTATTTCTGCTACTTCGGAGGACCCTACAATCTTTTTGAATTTAAATACAGTACACTCCCGGTAACTGCCAGTCTGACAGGGCTATAGGGGAGTATAATTTCAAGAATTCGGCACTTATTGAGTACACCCACTCTGCTCCGTCGTATAACCGCGCTGCGTCGGAGCTCGCACTTTGGGACAAGCGCAAAGACTCGCAACTGCTCGCGAGACACAATGGAGTGTGCGTTAAAATACGTGTGGAGAAGAAGTGGCAAAAAGTGGAACTTACAGAGCTTGCAGTTAGCGGGAATTTACTGTACGTACAATAATAATCTTCTTTTGTAAATTTGGTGTACCACATGTTTTTGAATAATAAGAATAAATAAACATTGCAATGGGAAAAACTGTGTACTTTGAATATATGCGCCTCAATTCAACTTCCTTTTGAAAAAGAATTTCGTTCCTTCCAGCACTGGATATTTTCAAACAGTGTTGACTTGAATTCAAAATCCAAAATATTGCTCACTATCGTTCTTTTCAACGCTGGACTTCAAGAAACGCCGTTGGGTTGAATTCAAATTCCGCACATTGGGCTGTCATACCATTCAGCTTGAACTCTCTTAAATAAATTCAAAAAAATTGACTGATCGATTAGGTAAAATTTGTATTCATATGAACAATATTTCCCTTCCAACTTTTCTCTATTTCTGACATTTTTAAACATTTTTATTCTTTAATCTAACTTATACAGCCATCTACACAAGAAATGTAGTAAATACATTTTGTGTGGGTCACCTGGTGAACTAACCCCAAATTTTTAACCTGTACTATGCGTGAGCAAATATTTTTTCCACCTGGTAAAAATTTCAAATTGGTACCTCCCCTGTTCAAAATAAAATTTGCTCATGCGTAACTTTTAATATCCCTCGAATTTAACTGACTTGACACGAAGTACGTAGTAGTGGTGCAGAAGCCCCCTACTTATACTACTTTCCTATATCTGAAAAATTTTAATAGTTATTCAACTGCAAAGTGGAGCCACTCTTATGGAGTTCCTGTGTTGGACCGCCTCTTTAATCGACCCTCCTGTAAAGTGAAAAGCACACACTTTTGCATTGCGAATAAGCACAAGGCATAACACAAGAGAACACACTTGAACGCACACGGATTCGCATGCTTCCTTCCTCGTGGGGCTTTAGCAAGCTAGCGTCAAGTGGCGTCGACCAGCGTTCTATAACCGCAATCTGTAAAGTTTTGATGTGAGAATTGTGGAGACTGCACTTTTCGTGGACAATTAATTTAAGATATATAGAAACAAGTGATTTTGTGTGAAATATCTTCTTCGCCTGTCTTCGATTAAGAAAGAGAATTGAAAATCGTCTGCCACAAGCGGCTGCAGATTGCACAAGAAGGCTGAAAAATGCATGAAAGTTCAACTTTACAATTTTTTCTACTCCTTTTGCGCCATGATGTGCATGGATCATAGCGATTGAAATAAGGACTGTGATAGGTCAAAAATATTGTGTGTCATTCATTATGCGCTGGGCATGGCGTAATATGAGATTCAAAAAAGTCATTTTTGCTCAGAATTATGGTATGCTATGTCCCCAAAATATCAAATTATTCTTTTAGAAATAACACCTGATTTTTGTGAAAATTAAAAATATATATTCAGTGGTCGCTCAAGGTAAATTTTGTGCTAAGTGGTAGTTCCCGAAAAAATGGACAGCATTATTGTTTCTTACTTCGTTCTGCCACTCAGAGATTGTGTTTTCAATAGAAAAATATTAAACTCAGGGGTACAGTACGGAGAATCAAGTATGAAAAAAATAAACAAAAGTACAGCGTAAACGAGATGAAGCCTCGGTGGCTCAGATGATAGCGCGTCGGACTACCATGCAGAAGGTCTGGGGTTCGATCTCTGAGCCGAGTACCAATGGAAATTTTTCTATGTATTTCTACCGGGGCTTCGTTCGTTCGGAACCTACCTTAAGCCATGTGACACAGCGAAATACCTACATTGCCGACCTCACTTTATCAGTATACTGAATTTTTTTTTGAACCTGAGAACTTTAAAACAAAATAAAATATCGAGCTGAAACTTTGGAAAATGTATTAGAATACAATAAAGTACGTTAAAGTACTTCATTTGGGTAGGAACTTCACTAAAAATTATTTTCGAACAAATTAAAACTGGGAGCCTATTTTCACATCTTTTTTCTGAACCTCGAAATTTTTGAATATTCGAACTTTTTTTATACATAAAATATCGGCCTCAAACTTTCAGAAATGCAAGAGCCGACAGGGAACTACGTTAAATACCGTAATTTAATAATGAAAGATATAAAAAAAAATTATTTCAACTAAATCACATCCGACTCTACGACGAGCCAGCTGTTGTTAGAGCCTCGTGTAGTGGCCGCCAGAGGGCAACGAAAAATTTCGCTCACTATCACCCGAATATTACGCGTTATCACGCAATATCTCACATTATTATGTATTAATACACATTATAACTCATTATTACGCGATTATTACGCGAGAAGTATACGGAGTAATACGCAAGTGAATACCCCCCCCCTCCCGGAATTCACAGCCTTAAAGTTTTAACACTCCGTTTTTTTTTATGACGTTGTATTCTTCTCTAATATTAAGGAATTTGACATCGTTTCGCACAATGATTTTTTTTTATCAAATGCCGTAAAGACGTAAAAATTTCATAAATAATAATGAATTTCACATTTTTGGCTTTTCGGTAGTCAAAATAGCTTGATGGGAATTCGAAATTTTTATTAATGATTGTCAAAGTTTTTCAAACGAAATCATTTCAAATAGGACAGGCCCAAAATTGACCGATTCGTAGCTTCCTTAAAAGAAGAATGTTTGAATTGAAAGTTTTAATTTTAAATGTAGAACTGGACATTTGATGCTTTTTAACTATGTAGTTTCAATTTAATTTTCCAAAAACTAAAAATTTTACAAAGTAACGTTGTGAAGTCTGGCTTATAAGACGGAACCAGACTTCAACGTGTTGAAGACAAACTCAGGACGAAATACTTGTACATCGGCGGTCGAATAAACTTGGAGCTAGACGAGGGGAATGGTTCTGAAATAAGTCAACCTAGAAATACAAGAAATATAATTTATTATACGGCTTTAATTTTACAAGCTGCCGCATTTGCCTGCACCTCCATACGATTGTGTTTCAGTGTAACCCGGCCGTAAAAACCCACTTGTGGAGAAAACCCCTGGGAGGATCCAAATCTCTTGCAAACTATTTGACTTATAAGAGCCCTCATACAAACCACATATTCATGACTATGACAGACTATATTATTCATACGAATTATTGTGAAGATTTTATCCTGATATATAATGATGGTGCTGCTCCTGCTTCTCTTCTGCAAAAAAAAATTCAAAATTAATTATTCTGATCATCAACTGTTGCGTAATTAAATTGCGTAAGTAAATTACTCTACACTAGTTGTGTATAACATAAATAGTGATCTTTTTAGTTGCACCCCGAAAATCGGTATTGTTAAAAAAAAATTAAATTTGAACTATTTAAAAAATGTTAAAAATTAATACGTGGTTTTCTTTACGAGATATTTTATATTCAATTAACCTAAGATGAAAACTGCGAGTACTTTTCAGAGCCTCAATGTAATCTTCATGTAAAAAATCTGGATACTTTAGGTACATATCTGTAATGTCTTTGTTTTAGATTATATTTTAGTTTTTACATTACCTTCGCCATCGGAAAGCAGATACTTTTGGATCCATATACCACTTAGGTATGTGGCATATTTCTCCCATTCATCAGCTTGCCGATCTCGTATATAAGGTTTTGTGCGACGAAACAAAAAAAAACCGCCTCGTGGTCCAATTTCCTCACCTGATTAAGTAAGAAAAATATAGTAATTATTCAAGTTGAAGAATTAAAAAAACTACCAGGCAATTAACGTGTAAAATAGTTATTTGTCATACAAGTGATTAAAACACTCCATACCTAGGAAAAAAAGTAGTCTTTATAGCTAGAGTTCTCTAATATTTTTACAAATTATATTTCATTTTTTAAATTACCAAAGTTATGAGGTTCTGTTGAAACCATCTTTCCTTCTTTAAAGCATTCTCCAACTACTTCAAAATCAGCACCATTTTGACGAAGAAGTAAATCCCAAGGCTGATATTCGACTGGCTCTATTCGAAAGTCTCCTGCAGAAAAATATATTCACTAGTTATTTTAACGATACAAAATTCTTACACTCAGAACTACCAAACTGTACTAAGTTGTGAGTCTACTAATAATTTAACAAGAAATGAAATTTCGATCTTTTTCTTTGAATCCAAAAAATGTTTTCTTATTTCAAAAAAATTATGTACAGTAAAAATGATTTTCCTAGAATCCATGCATGTTGTCTTATGTTACAGTATTTGTACCCCTTGCCAATTGAAAAAAAAATCATACAGATTTACAATTGGTATTTCTGTAAATACTGCATATTAAGAAGAACACAATTCTAATATTTTCGCAGCGAAAAATAATTATGTATATTTTTCTCGCTTTAATTGCATCAATACGTCAATAATTTTGAATGTTTTCATTTATATATTTTCATTTTCGAGCACTTTGAAGTGCTCAAGATTTACTAACTTAATAATTCTCAATGCAAATCCTTGAACGTGAGTTAATCTCCAATATTTTTACAATTTTTAGTATTCGAATGAATAAATTGAAACTGCATAATTAGAAAGTTTCAAATTTCAATGCTTGTAATTGAAAATTGACTAACTTACTAATTTTGATCAAGAATCCTTAAAACATCAAACATTTCAATTGAAGAGTTAATAAATTGGAAGTTTGCCAATCGCAAGTTGAACAACTATACATCTGAATTATAAATTCAGTCTCATTTCAAGAAAAGTTCTGTATCATTCAATTTTAGATCTGCCCTACAGTTTAAAACTTTGAAATTTAAGTAAATTCGATTCGAAAAATTCAGAACATTTCAAATTTTCTAATGAGCCCTTATTACTACTTAAAATCCGTAATGATAAATGTATTATTATTTCTGTAATTTTTTCACTTATACGACACTTAGTGAAAAAATTTTGATTATGCAATTCTGTAATACAATTTTATATTCCTCAACATTTGAAACTCCTCATTTTATGTTGTACAAGTTCAATTATTTAGGATAAAAAGTTATTCAATATTTGTTGTTTCGAGTTTGTAAATCAACAAGTTAAAAAAATTTTAATCTAAAATTTTCAGCTCAGAATCATTGTTTCAGATATTTGAATTTTTTATTTAAGAAAAAGGGAAAGTGGTTTCGAGAAGAGTGCCGAATTGAACCCTGAAAAGTTTGATTGGAAAATGGTATGAGGTTTCGAGAAAATTCAATGATATCGCGTTCGAACTATTCAGTCGCTTAATCGATAAAAAAGCTTTGATAAAAGAATACTATTCGTTTTAGAAAGAACGGAGCAAAAGTGTTTTCTCCATTTTCCGGCTAGGCCCAGGCGAGACCGTCCGGTCAACCGTTATTTATCGGATAAAAAAAAGTCTTGTTTTGGTAGTGTGAATTTCTTATATTCTATAATTTTAAACACCTTGTAACTTTTTTGAAATATGTCAAAAAAAAATGTGCTGATCGAGCTTAGAACCTTTTTTTTCTTGGCTAGCTGATAAGCACCAAACCTGGACCAGAAAAAACTGTCAAGGTGGTTAGAAAAAAAGTCTTGTTTTGATAGTCTGAATTTTCTATCAGTTTAGACACCCTGTAACATTTTAGAAATATGTCAGAAAAAATTTGCTGATCGACCTCAAGTTTTTTTGTTATCTTGTCTCGATGATCAGCGCCAGGTCTAGGCCAAGCCAGATCTTGGAGACCAAACTTACAATTGTTGGTCTTGGCTAGCTGATCAGCGTCAAACCTGGAGCAGAACAGACTGTCATCATCTATCATTTTAGACAGCCCATGATTTTTTTGAAATATGTCAAAAAAATTGGCTAATCGAACTTGGAAAGTTTTTTTTGTTCTTGGCTCGCTGATCAGCGCCAGTCCTGAAACAGACCAGACCTTCCAGACCAGACGGTCTAGATAAACTCAGACCTCGGCCAGATCTGTAAACAGACTGCCAGGATATTTTGCCACACGGAGTGCTCGAGGGACACGTTTTCTCAAATTTGAATAGTTATAAAAAACCCACTTTTAGATTTAAAAAAAGTTTTAAAAAGTCCTTTCTTCAGATTATGTGTAAGAATTTTTCCGAGTTCTCCAGCCAAGTATCCCAGTTTCGAAAATTTGTGGGTTAGGTTCTCATGGATTGCTTACCTTTCATTTTTGAACCCTGAAAGCTTTAAAATGAAAACCAAAATTTGAATGTCATGAAAACAATTCAAAATAATGCCCCTTTATATAATGACATTTATAATTTCTGAAATTTTGTTTAGATCATATGGATTGTATTGAATCTCTCAAATTTTTCAAAATTCATTAGATATAACATTTCTTGGGGGATTTTTCAACTTTTCAAACTTTGAAATGAAATTTATTTAGTCGTGAAAACTGTGTTTGCGTATTTTGACAAAAAACAAGTTTATTTTATCTGTAATTAATCTGTAATTGAATGCTGCATTGCAATTTTTTCAACATTTTTTAAAGTCTTGCAATAAATAAATTTTTATTATTTGCCTGTACAATTTGTTTACAACAATGCAAATTATTCATTCATAGATTTTTCATTTGAGATACACTACTGACGGATAGGATGGAAACAATAACCGGATGACCTATCAAAAATTAGTAATTTGGTCTTGTGGTTACTGAATTATCACATGAGAAGGATAAAATTCAGTTCCAAGCTTTAAGGAATTCTGTACTTTAACTTCAACTTTTGGCAGGAACGAGGAAAATTAATCCCTTAATTTGACATTTTACAAAAGTGATATATAGGACGCCGCATTTTATGGGAGATATTAAACATTCAAAAATGTTCACGGGTTAATGAAATAGTAATTTTTTCTCCGAGCATGCGAAAATCCTAAACATCGCTTTTCTCATGGCTCATCTCTTGGGGTGATCGCTAGAGAGATTGATCAGCAACCTAGGTCAGAGCAGTGTTGCGGAACGAACGTGTTATTTATATAAATAACAGGGGAATTCTAGATCAATTGAAAAAACTATACCCCCTTCCCCACATTACTTCCTTCCTCACTGAGTTAGTTACCCTTACCCCGAAAAGAAAGTGGCTCAATGGTATAATAATAATTGATTAATTTTTTTGTATCCTACCAAGAGTTAAAATTTCTCAAAAATCGGAATTTTATTTTTGGGTTTCAAACCTCATAATTGAATACCCGCAAAGGCAAATTAATTCAACTAGTGCTCATTTAAGGCAGAATTCAATTACCTTTTCAAAGTCTTTTTTGGAAATATTTATATTTTGGACAGCTCTATCACCTTCTAAAGTCAAGAATCATTTTCAATAAGTCATGGGCTTAAGTGGTCCAATAATATTCGTCGGTAGTTCAACCCCCCAAATATAGAATCGCAACAATTACAGTTAAAAAAAAGTTTACTGTGTAAACTCATTTGTGTAATCATATATACCATTTGTTTATATAAACTGAAATGTTTGGAAAATTCATTATTCTAAGTTATTATAGGGCTTAGATTTATTCTTAGAACTCGTACTTGGGTCGGTGAGGTGTTGCCTCATCTTTTCGTAAACAGCCATCAGGACTCCAATATTTCTCAGTCCTCTAACGCCTACACCATTAGCCCTATCAGACCTGGCTACAACGATACAAGGTTCTCTATCATAAATCACTATTTGACCCCAAGGAAATTCATGCGCATCATCGACAGAAGGTAGGATGAATGGTCCAGCACGTGATCCTGTAGAAAATAATATATAGATTTTTATTGGAGAACTAGAAACAAGTCGACGCGCATCGAGCGCTATTTTTTTTTTGCCTTTCGCAAATTTTAGATGAAAATATAAAATTAATATTAATACGAAATGTTTGTAACATTTCATATCACCTACTATCTGAAATAAAAAAAAGATAACTATTTTTTGGATAATTTGTGAAAATTTCCTCCACGTTTTAGTGGAGAAAAATCCATTTAGGGAAATTTCCCTAGACATATGGTAATTTATATTCTCTATTATATTCTCTACAATTTGTGGAATTGAATGCTCTCTACTGATTGTAGGGAATCTTTGCAAAAATAATGTTTGATTTTCTACGTAGGTCAGGTAAATTTTCTAAAAAGTCTTGTAGTATAACCGTATTTTCAGGAAGATATTTTGCCGTGAAATATTTGATAAACTACCACAGGATTTTGAATAATTTTAATTTTTTTTTATTTATTGAGAAAAAAGCTCACAGGGCTATAAAGCACCTTTAGGAGTAGTGTAAATATTTTTAGAACCCTGATTTAATATTAAAAATGTACACTTAACGACTGTAAGAAGTTACTTAAATCATATATAAAGATGGCATTGTTGGTAAACTTATCTTAAAATATAAGTAGACAAAAGAAAAATGAATAACATTAGCACACCTCATAATAGGAAAACATAAATGAATAAGAAATAGTAATGGAACTGAATATAATAAAGAGAGAAAACTAGATAAAGGCTAAGTCCACAGAGTTGTATTAAATAAAGGTGTACCCATAGATTTTAGAAATTCTGAGAACATCTTTTTAAATGCAAAAACTGTGGGCGCATTACAAATATTATTGGGCAGTTTATTCCAAAGCCGTCTCCCTCTAATTACAAAAGATTTTTGCATTATACATGTTCTATGAGCAGGTATTGCCAGGGTACGACCTCTATCGTGCAGCTCAGGCCGACCTGGAATATTCTCCCGCAAAAACAGATTCCAATAAATATACAGGCTTCTCATTTTTAAAGATCATGTACAGCAAATTGCCCATAAAATATTGTCTTCTCTTGGCAACTGTCATAAAGCCTGCTCTTTCCCTATACTCAGAAATATGATCGAATTTGGAAAAGTTATATATAAGCGGATGCAGGCATTGAAAGCACGTTCATGTTTGCAATTAAGGTCATCAGAGATTCCATCATATACCACACACCCATAATCAAAATAAGGGAGAATCTAGGCTTTTGCAAGTTGGATTCGCGTAGCTGTAGGCAAAGATTTTACACATTTTTTTTGAGAATAGATGTAGTGATGTCATCTCAAAGATTTCTTTCCATAAAATTTTTTTATTCACGTTAGAATGCAATAAATGATTTACATGTTACATGCAAAAAAATGTATTTATCGTTTTCATTAAAAAATTTGTTTGCAGTTCTTTGCTTTCAACAAGTGCTAATATTTAAATCTTGCTGCTCTGAGCTGGTGGTTCGGGAGAAAATCCGCCAGGGCGTGACGTGCGGTTCCTCCACGGTCAAGGCGAGGTTCTTTTATTGCAAACGTTTTTCGAATTCCATTAATTCTTTGATTTCGATGAATTTTTTTAATTCGATGATTTTTTCAAATTCTATTAATTCTTTGCATTCCATGAACTCTTTGAGTTCCATGAATTCTTTTAATTCTTCGAATTCCAAGAATTTCCCATTTTTCTGGACAGCTAGACGTATCCTTTAAAATTATTTAATTGCAAATGCTTATTCAAGTACTTGACGAGTTTTTAGGTTATAATTAATTATTTAACTAATCATTGATTTTAATTTGTTTCTCAAATATAAAATATAATTGCTTTCGAACGATACCATTAAAGATTCAAAAATGAAACCAAACAATTTTCGGGATTTTGACATATGCTTTCGATATATGAATTATGCATGATGTAGCACATTTTACGACATAAAAAGTCCTTTTGGAGGTCAAAAGTTTTTTCCGATGCTTGCAGAAAATTGTATTTCTCTTTTGTATAAAATCGTCGATTATAATCAAGGCATCTTTGCGAACCAACTTCATGCTGCGAAGAGAATGTATTGTCTGCGAACAGAAACAACTTCATGCTGCGAAAACTAACTTGTCAAAAACTACGAGTCCTATCGAAGTATTTCTTTATAATAAAGTAGGTCTTTTTGAGCGCAACATTTTTGTCTGAAGTTCGATGGTCAGACGCGCAACTGTGCACGTCGAAATTTAGCCGTGCACAGATGGGCTCCCGTGGATTTGGACGCGCACAAATGTCACTTTCCTAACTGTGCACGTTTAAGTCCGTACGCAAGCGTTTCTACAGGGATGGTTCTTTATATCTGCGTGCAGTAAATTTTTAACAGTTAAAATTATTATTCAAACCGGCTGGGGTGGAGCATACTAACTTTTCAAGAGTGAGTTTAAAACTATTTTAAACATTATTTTTGTCATAATATTTCTCCCGAATTATTATAGATATATGAAAATCTCTTCTTAGATATATTTTGTAACACTTTCTTTTATTGAGCCCTATGCTTCTTTGAGTTTCCCAGTGGGCATGGAGATGTCTGGTGTTACTTTTCTGTCTTTGACCTCACCAAATTTGTTATTTATTTCAGGTACTTTCTTATGATATACCAAAAATTAAATTAAATGAAAAATTTAATAATTATGATCACAGTTTTAATGGTCTTTATGTGATTATGTATAATGACAGGTTACATATTTGTCCTTGTAATTGGTTAGTGAAATCTCAAGGTAAAACTTTATGGACTGTGAACAACCCCTGAAAATCATCTGATTTAAAAATGAAAAATGCGTGCTTACCATTCTTGGTATTTGAACAAATCGGAGTGGGGGGCAAGGAAATTTGAAAAAAATTGTATCACCCGTGTGAATAAACCTTGAGATTTCTCTAGCCGATGACAAAGACAAATATGTGACCCGTCATTATACATCATAACATAAACAACAATAAAACTGTAATAAAAATTATTGATTTTTTTTTAATTTACTTTTTGTTACATCCTAAGAAAATACCTCAAACAAATAAACGTGTCGTGTCTTAAATACAGATTACATTAAGTTAATTATTTAATATCCATTAGTATTTTTCATTGATCATTATCTACTGTGGGATCATTATCTACTGTAGGGTGGCCTCCCCTAATTGCTTTTGAGTTTTGATTAGTATTGTCAATATTAATATTGTCGTTAAAGTTGTTATTTTTTGTCTGTAGTTCAATTAACCTAATAAATGCGACATCTTCCAGATTAGTAGTTGAAATTTATTTTTAAAAATATGAATCGATTACGTTTCGGAAACACAGCTGGTTTCCTTCATCAGATCTGTATGAAAAACGTATTCAAATTGGCATTTTCCATCTGTGCACGTCTCAACTTTGACGTGTATAGTTTTTCCGAGATTATATTGAAAACGAAAAAAGCTACAACATGCTTGTCCAGAAAAGAAAAATGGGCAAATATATTTCCTATATAATATTTGCGAATCTGTACTTTGAAGTTCAAATTCAAAACTTGTTTCAAAAGCCTCCAGGGGCCAAAGCCGTTCAAAGAGAAAAATTTATTGGCGGTTAAGAGATACAATTTTGATTTTTTCTTCTGTATAACATTTTTTCTTAGTTCAAACAAATTACAATATACACTCCGACCCCCATTTAGTAACCCCCGGTCCAGTAATTCCTAGAATTGCAGGCCCACGCAGTTTCTCAGCGCGCATGGCGAGAGACGGTTGCGACTCTCGCTTTGGCAGGGCCGCAATGCGCGAGTACTAAGTCAAGTATATTGCGCAATATTATGCATTAAATTGCAAACAGTTCAAGAGGCCCTGACTGTTTACGTTTCAATCCCCCCGATTTATTATTAAAGCTGTTTGCAGGCAACTCACGACACTGTCACTAAATCAAACCAGTAGGAAAATGGATTACGACTACTAATACTACTAACAATAAGCAGGCACCTTCCAAGTGATGATCGCGATTTCAGTACAAGGAGGAACATTAACAAGCAAGTTCCTCCTAAGCCCCAAGATCTGACTGAAATGGGTGCCTCTCTTCGTTGAGATATCTCGCAAGAGTCCGACCTCTAGACCATCAATTGCTCAATGTATAATGCACAAGAGCTTTGACTAATTCAAATCAAAGGCTAAAACCGACAATGGATCAAAAGACCAAAAGTGGCTTGCATCAACTGAACAAGAAGATTGGATTGGCAAGACAGAATACGTCCCGTGTTCAATGAGTGCTTGACTACAGAAAATCTGGTAGACCGTTCACGGAAAAGGAAGAGATGGATCAGAGAAAATCAACAATTTCTCGCTGGCCCATCGCTGACTCAAGGACCCTGAGCTTGTGGATATAAGTGTTATTAGACATCTTAATACAGGAGAGATCCATACATAGCTGGGCATGCCTCAAAGCCGCATTCAGGACGTAACTTCAGTGAAGGAGTCTCTCCGAAGCCGATACAAGCATCTTCTTGGGCAGATTTGGTCTTCCAATCTGTCGGCTTTAAATAAGGTATCTGCGACTAACATGCTTGCCATCCCGCTTCTACTCTTCTCGTTTGGGGTGGTTCAATGGACGAAGAACAAGCTTAAGGCCCTTGATATCACTACACGTGAGATCATACATGTGCATAGAAGCTTGCATATCAATTCGTCAGTTTTTTGATTATACACTTCACGCCGTCAAGGCGGATGCGGACTTCTGAATCTCCTGTGTCTTCATAACCGAATTGTTCTTAGCACAGCTTACGTCGTTGCTAATGGCAGAGATCCTCTCCTAAAAATGATCAGGAATCACGAGATGATTGGCGAAGGAGCGTTCCTTCACAAAGCCGCGGAGCAAGCGGCCGAGACCCTTGGCCTGAATTTTAACGTCAGAAGTAAGGAAAGTGCATGATAGATGCTTCACTTCTAAATGCCGAAGTGAAGAAAGCAGAATGTGAAAAGTTCATCCAACAGCTACTGGACAAGAAAATACACGGAAACCATTGTCATGCCAGAACTGTATAATTTCCTCTTAGCATACCGTGACCGCATTTTATTTCAAGAAATTCCCGGTAATAGGTGCAGAGCGTGTCATGCACACGCAGAGTACCTTGAACACATGCTATCGGGATGTCCGTCCCACGCAGAAACGACGTATTTCGACTTCATGATCATGCTGAAGAGAAAACTAGAGGAAATGGAAGAATTCAGCAAAAGGAAAAAGAATATGCTTCTTTCGTTACGAAATCGAATTAGGGATATGCGCTCTTGTATCTATGACCTGGAGATCTGCAGTGGCATGATGCTCAGAAAATTCGAAGCCCTTGAATTGTTTGTGAGCAAAATTATCTCGGAGAGAGTGATGGAGGAACGGAAGAAGGCAAGGCATGGATTCATAGCTAGCAAAGGAAAACATAGCCGTGGAAACTCCCTCAACCCACTACGGAAAGAGAGTGAGGGAGCCCACCCTAAGCCTGTTGGCACCCTAAGGCAGTCGGCGATATAAATTTCGTGCGCGAGCTCGTTTCGAGAACGGAAGTCGAGCTCCGGGATCTGGACACAACAACAGACGTAGAAGAGGTGACGAAAGCAGTTTGAAAGCACTTTGGTTGTTTAGACATGGACGACATTAAGGTGAGTATCATAAAGATAGCCTTTGGGGAAATGTGAATGGCTATGTGGTCATATGGCAACGAACTGTGAAGGTCCTGATAGGACAAGATCGTGCAGGAGGTGTGGCAAAGACCGATGTGCGGAAGAACCGTACTACTGAGAACGATGCATGAAATGCGAAGCAGGCAAAAAAGATGGAAGCCGAAGCACGGCTTACAAGCCTTACCCTCGTGTTCCTGAAGTGGACGAATCGAATAAACGATGACTACGTGAGGATATCTCGGAAGAGTGCGACCTCTGGACCATAATTGAAAGTCTCCACAAAATTTGCAGAAGATACGAGATGATGATAAGAAATGAGGAAAATGCATTACTTTATATAGATGTCTCATTTCTAAAAGTCGAAGTAAAGAAAGCGGAGGTTAAACATTTCCGCCAACAGCTACTCGAAAAGAAAATGTACTGAAACTTTCACAGAAATGTGAGAAATGTAGCAGATCAGTTCTTGTCGATGAAGCAAACATTTGCTTTCCTTAGATCAGTAGAACCTAATTCATGTACCACTTGAACTATCATATGCACAAAATGGGGTATAGCAACACAACTGAGTGCAGGAAATGCGACAGGGATGACGAAACATCCCTGAATGTATTATACCAGTGCCCGGCATTAGCTAGGCTCAGGCAACAAACCCTCGGCGCCCATTTTATAGAACCTGAGAAAATTACAACGCGAACAGTGATCGACGTTCTAGGCTTCATCAAGAGGTCTGGGGTTTACTACTGATGAGAGTGAATAGTTCAGGGTGTGGCACAATAGGATTTATCGCTTGAGCGCCAGGGGAGCTTCTCGGGGGCTTTCCGCCCGCCTCAGATTTTGTCACGTTGCAGATTTTCTGCAACTCTCAAATCTAGTTTCGAGTAAATCATTTTGAATTAAAAGCTCTCGTGTTCATTATTTTATTATATATCTCTTATCTCGTTATTGTGTTTCTCTGTTGTACGTTTTTTTGTAATGTTGCAGAGTTGCACCATCGACGCAAATGATCGATTAGATCCACCCCACCTTCACCTTCAGCAGATCTTCACATCTCAAGTCCCCACATGAACTTCCGGAATATCTTTTGTCGCTCATCCTTCTGACATCCGGGGTAGTATAGCTGATTCTACTCATAAGGGATTGAATGGATTATTTCTTTTGGTCGTCTATGATCCAAGGCCCGTTCCTAGTGAAGATTGACTGAGGGGGTTACCACCAAAATTCTGAACAGGAATAGTTGATCTCGCCTAAAATTATTATCGCTACAAATATTTCTGTCGTGAACAGGCCTTTCTCGGCTTTTTATGCCATTTTTTTTTCTCTTTTATCGGGAGCATCGAAGAGTCCTCTCCACACCTGTAGTAAGGAGAAAGGTCTCCTAGTTCTCCACCTCAGCACCGGAATACAGCTGACGGGACGATAGGATAAACGAATCGGAAGCTGATCTCATCGGCTATCTTTCTGCCGACCGTTGAGAATTATAGAAATTAAGTTAAGCACATCAGCTCTTCTCCCCTCTCATGCGATTTATTACGTTTCTATAATACACCGGTAAGCGCGAAAAACTTTTCCTTAGCGTCTGTACACTCATCGTTAGAACACGAGATGCTGCTGTCGACCTTCACAGTGTCAAAGGTAAACCATTTTCCTCTTAATGGTTTAGCCAAGCCTTTTTCTGAATTTTATCTTGCTCTTCTTTTTTATTCCACTCCTTGTCTAAATCATCGTTAATTGATTCTCGTTGCTCATCTATTTTTGTACCATATGATTTTGCACTTCAATGTTGTACCATAATGATTTTTATTGTTTATTTCTTATAATATGTCTTGGTACTTAATATTTTATAATCTGGAGTGCCGAAATGCCAAACAAAATTGATAGCTTTTGGTAATATTTTTTTGACCGTATCATACCTTTCTATGATATTTTGTGTAACGTTTTCGACCCTTGCAATGTTGTCAATCCCTGTTATTTTGAATACCTTTTCTTAAGTGCCAAAATGCCCAAAAATGTATTGTTGTGTAATATTTTTCTTTGACATGTTGTACCTGGTATAATGTATTCTCGATCCTTGTTATTTTTAATACCCTCTTTTGAGTGATGAAATTGCTGGAAACTGTGTATCCTGTTTTCGATCCCGTAATACCTAATGTTCAAAATTAATTATTTGTACTGTATTTTGACCCTTTTTGACAGTATTGACGACCCTTTAAGTTTTTAGACCCTCTGTGAGACCCTATAGTTTCTTAGCTTACACAGGGGTTTCAATGTCGCGAATATTCTAGAAAAATAAAATATATATACTACTACTACTACCTTGGAATGCTAATGAATGTGCCATTCCTTGTGGAGGATATTGACCTGTAAAATATAAAATGGGGATTGTTATTAAATAATTTTTCCAGTCAACGCCAACAGTTTGCTATCGGTTGGGGTTTCTGGCATTCAAGATGCACTAAATTTCAAAACAGGTATTTACCATTTAGGGTGGACAAAGTATTACAGACAAAGTACATAATCTGGCAATATCTATTATCCTTAGGCATTACATATAATTCATGGCCGTGTCAGGCAAATCATGTAATCGAATACTTATTATGTACATTTTCTAGGAATTGTATATAATTCACAGATATATATATATATATATATATATATATATATATATATATATATATA